>JZKD02S1607792.1:121195-138689 GCA_000966675.3 Picea glauca | reverse complement strand
TTTCAAATGGCCCACAAAATCTGGCTGCCAACTTGGCATAGTTTCCCAGCTTCAGGGAACTTCTATTAGCTTTTACTTTCAGGAAAACATGATCACCCACTTTGAATTCTCTGTGGGTTCTATTTTTGTCAGCATAAATTTCCTGCCTTTCTTGGGCAGCTTTTAAATTCTGCTTAATTTTAAGTATTTGCTCTTCCATTTCCTTGAGCAACTCTGGCCCAATTACTACTCTGTCAACTGGATTATCCCAGCTTATTGGAGTATTTCACTTTCTGCCATAAAGTGCTTCAAATGGGCTCATATTCAATGATGCTTGATACCCATTGTTGTAAGCAAATTCTACCAAGTGTAGGTAGTCTTCCCATTTTGATGGTTTGTCCATCACATACATTCTCAATATGTCTTCTATCACTCTGTTCACCCTCTCTGTCTGTCCATCAGACTCAGGATGATAAGTTGTACTAAAGTTCAGATTCATTATGAATCCTTTGAACAATCCTTTCCAGAAATTCAAGGTGGATTTCGGGTCTCTGTCGGACACAATTGTTTTAGGAATTATGTGCAATCGTGCCACTTCCTTCACGAAAATATCAGCAACATCTATTTCCTTGTGAGTAGTTTTCAGTGGAATAAAATGGGCAGATTTTGTAAGCTTTTCCACCACTACCATGATCGAATCATGCATCTTACTTGTTCTGGGCAATCCTGTAATAAAATCCATTGTCACCACTTCCCACTTCCATTCAGGAATAGGCAAAGGTTGTAGCAACCTTGCTGGGTGTCTGTGCTCAACTTTAACCTTCTGGCATTCCATACATCCGGCAATATATTCAACGATCTCTTTCTTCATACCTGGCCAAAAGTAATGGTCCCTGACTACTGCCACAATCTTCTGATATCTAGGGTGTCCATCATAAGTCATGTTATGCATTTCTCTTAAAATCGCAAGTTTCAAACCCTGGACATTGGGTATATACACTCTGTTTTTGTACAAAAGTATTCCATTAGCTTCCAAGGTGTAATTTTCCTCTTTATGTGGTCTCTCACTCTGTTGTAGCTTTGCTACCAAGTCTCTGTACTGCAAATCTTCATTTGCATCTTCCAAAATTCTATCCTTAATATCAGTCATGTACATACTAATGGTTGAAGCATGTAAGTTGTGCACCTTTCTGTTGAGTGCATCAGCCACCTTGTTTTCCTTCCCTTTGATATGCTTGATATCAAAGTCGTATTCACACATAAACTCTAGCCACCTACTCTGCCTGGCATTTATGGTAGGTTGGTCAAACAAATATTTCAGACCATTGTGGTCTGTTCTCAATTCAAATCTCCTTCCCATGAGGTAATGTCTCCATTTCCTCAGAGCGTGAACGATTTCTGCCAACTCCAAATCATGAGTGGCATAATTTTTTTCATGCTCTTTCAACTTCCTAGACTCATAACAGATTATGAATCCATTCTGACTGAGAACTCCTCCCAACCCTTCTTCACATGCATATGTGCACACCATGAAATCCACATTTGGATCTGCAATCCTCAAGATTGGAGTATTGGTTAACAGCTGCTTCAATCGATGGAAACTTTTCTCACACTCTTCAGTCCACTGAAACTTTTTCTCCTTCCTTTGCAAGGAAGTGATAGGGTGAGCTATCTTTGAGAAACCTGTGATAAACCTTTTGTAATAGCCCGCTAGACCCATAAAGGATCTAACTTCTGCCACATTCCTTGGCACTGACCATTCTTTGATGGCCTCAACCTTCTTAGGATCCACGGTGATCCCTTCTTCTAAAATAATGTGCCCCAAGTAATGGATCTGCCTTTGATAAAATGAACATTTACCAACTTGGCATACAACTGATTTTCTCTCAACACTTGCAGCACCATCCTCAGGTGTTGTTCATGCTCTTCCTCTGACTTGGAATACACCAGAATGTCATCCAGGAAGACTATGACAAACTTGTCTAGATAGTCCCTGNCAACAAAAGTTTCAAGTGTTATGTTATCCAACTCCTTCATTGTATCAAAGGTTCTGCCATTATGTATCATGCAAAATTTGCTTTGATTTCAAATGAAATTGCAAGTTTCATTAGAATTAATATTAATGCATTACAATTTTTTCAAGTCAAAGCTTCAGTTACTTGGTTTTCAATTGCAATGAATTAAAAGGTTATACTTGTCTTTTCTAATTTGCATTGAAGAGACACTTCATTCCTAAATAATTTGCTAACCCTGTGAATTACCTTGGTTCAATTAAATTACCTGGGATCAACCAATTTACAATGAATTTTATATTTCTTAGGTCAATACACAATTCACATCCTCTAACTAAAAAATCCATACACAACAATAATTGTTTTCCAAGCTCATATGTCTTCTTGTTGGCTTGCAATTAATTGTGTTGAAGGGTTAAAAATCTCATCTCCAAATGTTTCAAATGATCTTCCCAAATCTTGCTAAAAGTCAAAATATCATCCAAGGAGGCTACAATAAACAAGTTCGAGAAATGGTCTTAAGATATCATCCATCAATCTTAGAAGTTTTGTCATAGTATTGTGTAATATAAATTGCATAATAACTCACTTATGCAATCCATGTGTTTTTTTTAAAGTAATATTCCAAATTATTCTTTGTGTATATTGTCATATTTGTATCCTTACTTCTAATCCAACTTCATGATAACACATGATTACAATATTTGGTTGATTAGTGCCTTGATTATTTGTAGGGGATATATATTATACCAAAATATTACAATATTACAATATTACAATGTAATAGTAATTCCATATTACAATGTAATATGGCATTACCATATTACATTGTAATACGGCATACAATATGGTATACCATATTACAATGTAATATGGTAATACAATATCTCATGTAATTTTATTTTATTTTAAATTAAAGCCATCGTTGCAATATCGATGATAGTTCGTTGGAAACAAATTTAGTATTTTACCACAATTGTCGCTATAGCGACTAAAGTTCATCACAATTTGCCACGAATTTTCGTCGCACATACAACATTTGCGTCGTAAGTTTCGTTTTGAGATATATTTTCGTCGATATTGCCATAGATTTTCGTCACAAGTTGCGACGATTTTGTGTCACACATTCAGGATCTACGTCATAAGTTATTGGCTTGGCATAAATTTTCGTCACAATTGCAATGAATTTTCATCGTAATTGCCACATTTCTTCGTTGTTATTGCGACGTAATTTCATCGTAATTGTGACGATGCATAGGGTTAACCGATCTTGAAGGTGGTGGCACGTGGAGTGACTATTTCATCGATGTTTCCACGCACACCTAGATCGTGGATATAGCGACGAAATTATTCCGAAAAAAAAAAATCTCAGCTGTCGTGGAAATTGCGACGAATAAGTGTGGAAATATCAACGAAAAACTGTTGCAAATTTGGTCATATGTACTAGTGAACCTACAACACCCGATGTAACTTCCTCTTCATTCTCTCACAGTCTCCTTTATTAGAATACAATATTCACTATCATACCTAGCTGCAAATACATTTCCCTCATAAAAGAGGGTTGCCTTCTAGGGAAAAAAACCATAACACAATTTCTACCGTTAGATCTGCAACCCTATAATGAACAGTCCAGATTTACAATAAAATTGCAATATACATTTACAAGGAAATTTTTCCTTCGGGGGCCCGCTTGCCCCCAGACCCCGCAGAGGGGGTAACCCCCCTCTACACTTCCCCGCATGGAAGATTTTACATTCTTCTAGGGTGTAAAGTTTTCATGGGGTATAAACATGATTGAAGACAAAGACCTCTGAATCAGGAAGATAATCAGGCTCCACAACCAAAAATCTCCCACTTGGAGATTGATCTCAACAACTCCACTGTTGTTGTATCTGTTGAAATTACTAAGTCAACTGAGAGGGGGGGGGTGAATCGGTTGTTACTGTGCTTAAACAATTTTATGCCTATTAAAATATTATTAATCTTCTCCAAGTGATCTTCAAGATTATGCAAGACATGAACAACAAAAATAATAAACATCAATCACACATGCGACATACATAGAGAGAAATATTCACGAGGAAACCCATAAAGGGATAAAACGTCTTCTTCTTATAATGGTAGGTAGTCTTGTATGTTCTGTACACCATCTATCTTTGAGCGCCAACTCAAAATGAGGCCACAACCTCTTCTTTAACAAGCTACAACTTGTGAAGAGCACCAACCCTCAAGATTCTCTAGCACCCACTAGAAAGAAGCATGTTTGCTCCTTATGATCTCCAGCACCAACTGGATGGAAGAACCTACTTCCATTGATACAAGCACCAACTTGCACAAAAAAAACTCTTCATTTTCCCAAGCACCACCCTGTCGCCCTATTTTCTAGCCACAACTAGATGGAAGCTACAAATCCCAGTATTCAAGCACCAACTTGAATAACAGAGGACCACAGTCCTCCCTAGCACCACCCTATTTATAAATATTTGCTTTAATAATGCATTACAACAATACAGATATGTCAATGCTTATTATTTCTTCTCTTTTCTTCCATCCTTCTTATCTTTTGTCTGTTCATGCTTAGCTCCACTTGTTGTCTCTTTTCTGTTCTGCAATACTGCTATGCTTATGTCTGTTCATACTTAGCTCCACTTGTTGTCTCTTTCCATCTGCTCTTTTATTATTCTTCTCATGCTCTTAGGTTCTTGTACATTTTTCTCTTTTCACCATTTCTTCTTTGTCCCGCTTCTGTTCTTCATCTATGAATTTGTTCTCACTATGTTCATACTATAATTTTCATTGCATACAGTTCAACTAATTTTCATAGAAAACAACCAACCTCACTCTGTCACGACATTATTCTTTTATATTTTTTCTCATAATCTATTACACTACAAATCTCAAACACCCAAGAACAATGATTCAATTCATATAACTGAATCGTAACTAATCAAGAAATCATGAAGTGAAGAAATAAACCTTTGATCAAATTATCTATTTAATCTGTGTCGTTGGATTATACACGTAGAGGATTTTTTATCCACGGGTCCTCGTGAACTTTACCCACGTGAACAAGCACTGGGCACAATGTTCCTCTCTACATGATCACTGGCTGTGACCACTCGACAATTAACAAGGCTCTTTGAAACTTTCAGCTTCATATATTCTTCTATGAGTTATCCCAACTCTCCCAACTCCCGATCTTTGAATTAGATCCTAGAAACACTAGCTCCTTCCCTTATTCTCCACTGATGTGACCTTGGATCTGACTTGGGGCCAAGCACTTTGGGACTTTGCATTGCATGAACTCGCAAGTTATCTCTTCTCCTTTATCTGATGTTGAAACTCCCAAACTCCAAACTTCATCGTGTCAGATCAAATGTCCATGACCTTCCTCGATCTAATGGTCCAGATCTCTTGTTCGTGAATCGGGACTTCACAACTTCGTGTTTCGGATCTTGTCTGATCAATGGCCCATGATATTCCTTGATTCAATGGTCTAGATATCTTTGGGACTTCACGTTTCAGTAGTTTGGAGATTCTCACCACTCTCTTTTTTTTAACTTGCATTTGTTTCCATGCACCGATATGAATTTTCACCATAGATCTATCATCCACGATAATCAATGGTTCTGATAATCAACGGTTCCTGATGTTTTCTTTCAAACCTTTGTCTCGCGATTCCTTCTTTCCTTCTTACCATTCTTAGTTGACATCAATGAAAAAACTGATAGCACACCAAACAAATAACTTTCCAACAATATCTCCCTTTGACATTGATGGCAACTTTCTGCATTCTGGAAATTCAATAATTCTGCAATTCTGCATTCTGGCAATTCGACAATTCTGCAATTCTGCATTTTGACATTTCAAAAATTCTGTAACAGTATATTTCCTTCTCCCCCTTTGACATTGATGACAAAGGAAACACACTCCCCCTGTCAAATATGAATGGAGAAATCAGAACTATATTCACCAAAAATACAATAGATATTCAATAAGTAATCCCCCTGACAAGATGAACACATTAGATGAAAAAAGATATGACCCCCAACTTCTGACGAAGATATTCAAATGGTGTCTTTGCTAATGGTTTAGTAAAGATATCAGCTATTTGTTTTGTGGAAGTAATATAATTCAGTTCAACAACTCTGTTTGTAACCTGCTCTTTGAGAAAATGATATTTCATTGGTATATGCTTAGTCTTTGAATGAAGAACAAGGTTCTTCGAGACACTAATAGCACTAGTGTTATCAGAGTGAAGTGGAATTGGATCGGTATAAGTTACCTTCAAATATGAAAGAGTTTTAATCATTCATAATGTCTGAGTACAACAAATAGTAGCATCAATGTACTTTGCTTTTGTAGTTGATAAAGAAATAGATCCATGTTTCGTACTAATCCATGCTACTAACGAATCACCTAAGAATAATTCACCTCCACTGGTGCTCTTTCTTTCATCCAAACAATTTTCCCAATCAATATCTGAATATGCAGTTAATTGAAAATTCTAATTTCTAGGATACCAAAGACCATAAGTCATTGTACCCTTCAAATATTTGAATATCCTCTTGACAGCTACTAAATGACTTTGTTTAGGAGCATACTAATAACGACCTACCATTCCAACAACTTGCATTATATCAGGATGAGATGTTGTGATGTACAAAAGACTGCCTATCATTGATCGATATGTTCTTTGATCAACATCAGGTGAAATATCATCTTTACCGAGCTTGCAACCAACCACCATAGGTGTACTAATAGGAGATGAATATTCCATCTGAAACTTCATCAACATCTCTTTCAAATACTTTTCTTGAGAGATAAATAATCCTGCAGAACTCTGATTGATTTGAAAACCAAGAAAATATGACAGTTCTCCTATCATGGACATATCAAACTCAGTTTTGGTAGAATTAGCAAACCACTAAATATAAGGTTCATTAGTACATCCAAAAATAATGTCATCTATATAAACCTAAAAAACTAATAAATCATCACCTTCAAACTTAATGTATAGATTACTGTCAACAGTACCTTTCTTGAACCCTTTGTCCTATAAAAATTTGTCCAGTCTATAATACCAGGATCGTGGTGCCTGTTTCAGTCCATATAATTCCTTTTTCAACTTGCAGACATAGTTAGGATTATATGTCAGTGAAAATCCTCCAGGTTGTTCCATATATACTTCTTCTTCTAGGTCTCCATTAAGAAATGTTGACTTAACATCCATCTGATATAATTTAAAGTTCTTATGACATGCATAGGCAAGAAACATTGGGATGGCTTCCAATCTTGCCACTGGTACAAAGGTTTCATCAAAATCGTGTCCTTCAACTTGTGCATACCCCTTATAGACCAATATGGATTTATTCCTAACAATTTGTCCTTGTTCATTCATTTTATTCTTGAAGACCAATTTGGAGCCTATTACATTCTTGTCTATAGGTATAGGAACAAACTCCCAAGTATTTTTCTTCTCAATCCGATCAAGCTCTTCATTCATAGCTCTAATATAATCATCATTCTTGTTGTCTTCATCAAAATTGTTGGGTTCAATCATATATAGGAAAGCAATATTAGATTGTTATGAGTCTTTAATCAATTACCTTATTGTCTGAACTCCTTCATTCATATCACCAATTATTTGTTTTTCAGGATGATTCTTTCTAATGATTCTGAGAGGAGGTTTTGTTTATGTCTGTTGATTTGAGTCTGCCTGAGTATTTGTATCTTCATCTAACTCAGAGTCTTCTCTTTCTGATTCTTGGACATGTTCATCTTCAACTTCAACTATATCCTTTGTTGTTGATTCAACACTGCTTACATCTCATACCGAGATTTCTTCATCAACTTTTATGTCAATACAATCAACCAATTTATGCAGCCTCTTATTGTAGCATCTGTATCCTTTACTATTTGTAGCATACCCTAATAAGATACCTTCATCAACCCTTTCATCATATTTTCCAAGATTTTCATCATTATTCTTGATATAACACTTACTCCCAAAGTCTTTAAAATGATTGATTGAATAAGGTATTCCAAACCATAGTTCATAAGGAGTCTTGTCACTTTGTGGCCTGAGATGAGGTTTGTTAAGAATATGTACAATTGTATGAATTTCTTCTACCCAATATGTCTGAGCAATATTCGTTTCATTCATCATTGATCTTTCCATCTATTGAACTGATCTATTTTGCCTCTCAAATACTCCATTTTGTTGTGGAGTCCTTGGAATAGTATACTCTCTTGGAATCCCATGTTTATCAAAAACTCTTTGAAGTCCCCTGAACTAAACTCTCCTCCCCTATCATACCTTACTGCCTTCAATATTTTTCCTGTTTGATTCTCATTCAGAGCCTTAAACACATTGAATTTTTCAAATGCTTTAGATTTTTATTTCAGAAAGGCAACCCACGTGAATCTGGAATAATCATCAATAATCAACATGAAATAATTTTATTTTCCTGTACCTTCCTTCCTTGATGGTCCACATAAATCCATATGTACTAACTGAAGAGGTTTCTTTGTTGATGTAAAGTTCTTAGATTTAAAATGTGTCCGAGTAAGCTTTCCTATTTGGCAAGGTTTACATACATAACCATATGGCTTTGATATATTTGGAAGATCTTTTACTGCCCCACTGTTTCTAAGTTTGATTAGATGATAAAAATTTAGGTGTCCAAGTCTCCTATGCTATAGTGATCCAGATTTTATGAGCATAACGAAATGACCACAGATTATTAACAGTTGCTTAACAAAAACTAATAGAGATACAGTAAAATTGGTTTTCTATTCAATAAGGAAATAAGTTGAAACTGTAAAATGCAGCGGAAACAAGCTTGCTAGAATGGTGGCGGCTTATCTCTGAGAAGAGATGTGACGGTTGCACTCATTCGCAAGAATATGATTAAAATGAGACTCTGAAGGCATTTTACAATAAACAGGAATTCCAAAATCCCTAGACATCCAAAAACCTAACCCTAGGAGATGAAGTGCTAAAAGTCATGTGGGCCCCGTTTGCGTAAGTTAGTACATCAACTTCCTGGGGTCGTAACTTTTGCATACGATCTCCCTTTTAGGTGTATGATAGCCCATTGGAAAGGTATCGTCGATGAGATTCATTTTGTGGGAAATAACAAAGGAACTTATATATTTCTCCCTATTTTCCCAAAAATCATCGTTTAGGGCCTCAAAATGGCTCTGGAAGTGAAAAACTGCTAAAAATAGTAAATTACCAAAATTGCCAGAAAACTGTTTTGAGCTAGTTGGAAATGGTGGGTGGCCACCGATATCCACCTGGATCAATCCTCCCTATTTAGGAATCAATGGTCTCCATTGTGTTGATTTCCCCCATCATATGAGGAAATTTCTGTTGAATTTAGCCCCGGGTGAGTTGCTTGCCTTGGTGCAGGAGCTGCCCTACTTTGACGACTCGATAAAGTTGGATCCTTTGTTGTCGAGTGCCCTTGATCTGTGTGTCCACAATATGATCACTGGATGCCTGTTTTATGCAATCGGGGTTGAGCTCTATTGGTGTCAGTTGTTCTGCTACTTCTGAGGTGTCCAATAATGGTGGGAAATAAGGGTGAAGGAGATCCACATTGAACACTGGGTGCAGGCCAAGGAAAGGAGGAATGTTGAGCTCAAAATCATTATCCCCCATGGCCTTGGTGATGGTGTATGACCCATAACGGAGTGGGTGAAGATTCCTATGGGGTCCTGTAAGGTGTTCTTTCTGCAAGTGCAATCAAACTTTGTCGCCCACCTGAAACTTATGTGGCACCTGATGTTGATCATGGCGTTGCTTGTACTTGTCATTGGACTTATGTAGGATATCCTGAACCTGTTGGCGGATGTGTTGGATTTTCTCAATGAAATGGGTGGCTTTGTCAGCTTTAGTTGGAGCAAGAGATGAGTCGGTTGAGGTGACCGCAAGGGGAATTGCAACATCTATGGGACCCAATGGTTGGAATCGCAACCGCACCTGAAAGGGGTTGTGGCTGGTTGAGTTATGCAAGGCTCAGTTGTAGCTATGATGGACATAGGGAAGGCTCTCATCCCATGTGCGAGGGTGCTTGGAATTATACATGTGAAGGATATGCACAATCATTCGATTTACGACTTTAGTTTGGCCATCTGTTTGGGGGTGGAAGGTCATGGATTTGGTGAGCTTGGTGTCGAGCAGTGACCAGAGGCTCGACGAGAATGTGCTGGGAAATTGACTATCTTGATCTGAGACAATGGTTTGTGGGATTCCAAAATGTACCCAGACTCATTCAAAGAAGAGCTTGGTAGTGGCCTCTACTGTGATGCTCTTCTTGCAGGCAACTAGAATCGCCATCTTCGAAAAGCAATCAACAACCACAAAAACACAGTAATTTCCCCGCTTGGTGGATGGGAGGGCCTGACATGTAGTCCATTGAGATGGATTCCCATGGCTTGTCATAAGTAGGAAGAGGGTTGTACATGCCCTGTTTCTTAGTGGTCGGTTTGGAAATAACGTAGGCAGTGTAGGACCTGATATACTTGTTGACCTCTTGTCAAAGTTTTGGCTAGTAAAAATGTTTTTGTAGCATCACCACTATATTTTCGACACCAAAGTGTCATGCCACCCGACTGTAGTGGGATTCCTAGATCATCTTCACTCGCTCACTTGATGGAACACATATATGTCCCAGATGACACAACAACCCATCCTGAAGATGGAAATTATCAACAACTGCATTTGTACCAAACATTTGGTAGGCAGTGGAGAAGTCTGGGTTTGTCTCATAGAGTTGGGGCCATCGAGAGGTCTCATGGCCGCAAGAGTCTAGCACAGTGGTGAGTGTCGCGACTGGCGGTTTGCTGAGGCAATCAACGATGTGATTGGTACTTCCTATTTTATACTTGATGTTGAGGTGGAATTGCTGCAAGTATGTGCACCACTTTTGATAGCATTCATTCTACAATTTTCCTTGTGTCTGCATGAACTCCAGTGGCTTATGATAAGTGTGGATGATTGTCTCCTTCGCAAGAATGTAATGTCTCTACTAGTGGTAGACTTACACAATGGAGTACATTTCTTTGTCGTAGGTAGGGTACTTAGGGACAAAATCTGATAGTGTATCACTATGATAGGACAAGGGATGGCTGTGCTGAGTGAGAATGACACCCACATCATAGTTTGAAGCATTTGTCTCTATCTCAAAGGGTTGATGTAGGTGTGGTAGTGAAATTACTGGGGTTGATCACAAGCGCTGCTTCAAATCATCGAACGCTTGTTTTTGGGACCGGCCCCATGCAAATTTTTCCTTACCACCACCCCTGGTTATTTGGCTGAGGGCCCATGAAATATGGGAGAATCCCAACACGAACCTATGGTAGAAATTGGCAAGGCCCAAGAAGCTCCGAAGCTCAGTGAGTGTGGTTGGGGATGGCCAGTCACAGATGACTTTGATCTTGGTTGGATCCACATGTACGCCATGATGATCAACGATGTATCCTAGGTAATGGACCCTGTCCATGCCGAACCTATTGAATATGTTGCAAGTGTTTTCCCCAAGTCTTGCTGTAAATGAGAATGCCATCCAGATACACCACTACAAAAGTATTGGTGAATGGTTGTAGGATAGCATCCATCATCCTCATAAAAGTGGCTAGAGCATTTGTCAAACCAAAGGGCATGACCAACCATTCAAAAAGGTCTTCCTTTGACTTGAAGGTAGTGTTTCATACATCTGCTTGTTCTATCGGGACTTGGTGGTAGCCAGACTTCATATCAATGTTACTAAAGTATTTGGCCCCTGTGAGTTGATCAAGGATGTCATCGATTCAGGGAATCGGGTACTGGTTTCTAACTTTGATTTTATTTAGAGTTTGATAATAAATGTAGAGTCAACAAGTTCCATCTTTCTTCTGTACCAACACAATTGGGCTCCTGCAAGGTGATGAGATGGGATGGATGTGCTCCTTGTGGAGCAGTTCTTAGATCTATCACTTGATCTCCTCATTATTTAACATAGAGTAGTGATAGGCTGGCCCATTAGGAAGAAGTGCACCGGGGGTCAGATCAATGGGGTGCTTGATATGGCAGTGAAGAGGTACCTCGGTAGGTGAGGAGAATATATTCGAGTATTCTTCCACGACCATATCTACTTTCTTATGTTGTGTGGAGAGGTCAATCATAGATACCCTATATGTGTCTGTGATATTTCGCTTATTCTGAGGGAAAATCATGAATATGACAAACTTCCCCATCTAAGAGATGACCTTCCCACATTTCTCAGCAGAGATCAAGGAAATAGCACTAGGTGGGACTGCCTCGGGTATCCTGTACAATTTCCTGTTCAAAGTAATATTAACACTATGAGGCCTAGACTCATATACAACATGATGTTTCCATAAATAAGGTTGGCCCAAAATAACATCACAAAATTCGAGAGGCGAAACATCACACAATACCTCGTCTTTTAAGGGCTTGATGTCGTACGACTATCGACACTGTTGGTTGACGCGGAGATCGCTTCCTTGGCAGAGCCATCCAATGGTGTAGGGTTGTGGGTGTGGCATTGTTGGCAAGGCCAACCGTTTCATTACCTCTATTGAGATGAGGTTCTTCTAGCTACCGCTATTAACGATGAAGTGTAGAGGGGTACCTTTTACCCACATCTGTGAATGGAAGAGGTACTCTCCTTCTTCTTTCTCGTCTGGTTCACCAGGATGGAGCTTGGTGGTAGCAACGATGGAAATGGGTTCTACATCAATGGTTTGTATTCCCCTTTCTAGTTCTGGCTCAAAGTCATAACCCGCATCTGATTCAGAGGCTTTCACTTCGGCCACCAATGACTGCTTTGAGCAGGAGTCAACATTGTTATTCCAAGGGCTCTTATGAAAGTTACAGTACTTTCTGGTATCTTTCTTTGTCTTTTTGGTGTCCTTCTTTGCTTGCGGCTTGGACTGATTGTCATGATACTGTCCATATTTTCTCTGTCCTTTGTTCTGTGGGTTGGGGCTGCCCTTTCCTGGCTTTTATTGTGAGGGGTTTCCAGGCCCAAATTGTCATGTCTTTTGTTTGAGCTTCTACTCGATTTTGACGGCATATCGATAGGCCATGCCAAAGGATGAGATGTCCAGAAATTCCATTTCAATTTGTATGTATCTATGCAGATCATTGTGATACTTCAGCACTATATGTCACTCTAAATATTTGATACCCACCTTGGTGCACAAGGTATGGAAAATATTTGTGAAATCTGGCACTGCTTGGTCTCTTTCTTGCCACAGTGTGGTCCATTTGGTATACAAGTCATCATAACTTTCGACAGGGTACTATTGTTCCTTAATAACATCCCTGAATTATTATGATGTGGTCATGACTATAAATAATGAGGGTTCCATTGTTTCCTTTTGCTCACAGGAAGTTTCCCACCAATCTTTGACATGGGGAACAACTTGAGCAGCACAAAAGTAATTTTTCTCTATTTGAAAAGTTATGGATATAAAATACACTTCTAGTATATTCAACCACTTGTATACAATATCTATGTCTATATGACCTTCAAATATAGGAATATCTAAGTTTATTTGTACATTATAGGGGGCGGCGCCTCCGCTCGAAGAATATGTGTCACCTGTTGGTAGCCGCCAAATGATTTATGTGAAACTATCCATCATCTCAATCCTCTATTGCATGAGGGATTCCTCAATCAATAGTGTGAAAGGATCTCCTATCCTATCATATTTATTTTCTCCTACCATGAGAGGTCGCTTGAGCGTGCGAGAGCTTTTGTCCCTGAGAGAAACAAGCTCGAGACCCAACTCTTTGTACTCTGACCTCGTTGGGGACATGCATTAAGATGATAGGGAGAAAACCGCTCTGATACCACTGGTCTAGATTTTATGAGCAGAACGATATGACTACAAATTATTAATAGGTTCCTAACACAAAATAATAGAGATACAGTAAAACTGGTTTTCTATTCAATAAGGAAATGAGCTGGAATTGTAAAATGCAGCAAAAACAAGCTTGTTGGAATGGTGGTGGCTTATCTCTGAGAAGAGATGAGAGGGATACGCTCACTCACAAGAAGATGATTACAATGAGGCTATGAAGGCATTTTTACAATAAACAGGAATTCCAAAAACCCTAGACATCCAAAAACCTAACCCTAGGAGATGAAGTACCAAAATTCATGTAGTCCCTGTTTGGGTAAGTTAGTACATCAACTTCTCGGGGTCGTAACTTTTGCATACGATGTCTGTTTTAGGTGTATGATAGTCCATTGGAAAGGTATCATTGAGGAGATTCATTTTGGGGGAAACATCAAAGGAATATAAATATTTCTCCCTATTTTTCCAAAAAACATCATTTAGGGCCTCAAAACGGCTCCGGAAGTGAAAAACTGCTAAAAATAGTAAATTACCAAAATTGCCAGATAATTGTTTTGAGCCAGTTGGAAAAGGTGGGTGGCCACCGATATCCACCTAGATCACATAGAAAACTTTCATCATACTTACTTAAGTGACATTATTCTTTTTATTCTTTCAAAACATAGACATTGTTTTCTATTCTTATGCCTTTTGCAATCACTTGTCCTAAATTCACAGATTGTATTCTACAATCTTTAGAAGTGAAAAAAACTTCACATCCTCTGTCACAAAATTGACTGACACTAAGAATATTATGTTTTAGACCATCTACAAACAACACATATTGAGCTTTCCCTTTTCCATTAATTAGACTTACCATTCCTTTACCTTTGATTTTTCCTGGTGCATCATTTCCAAAAGTTACATTCCCTGATTTTCTTTCACTTAGAGTAAAAATATTACTTTTGTCTCCAATCATATGTTTGGAACATCCACTATCAATATACCAAGGATCCTTTTGTCTTTGAGTAGAAATTACTAACCCACACTTATTACTTTCTTTCTTTTTCCATATTTTGACATTTTCAGCTGAGGAATTTATTCTTGGATCAACTTTGTAATTCTTCAAATGACAATCTAAGGCTTTGTGACCAAAATTACGACAAATGTAACATTCAGGCTCATTATACAATCTATCAAAATAACTGTTATGGCGTTGTCTACTCACTGACTATTTAGTTCTATGTTGCAACCGTTGTTCATTCTGTGACCTCCTTAGTTGCATACTTCTAAACTTAATTCCACAATTTGTAGCTTTATGACCAAAATTAGAACAATAATAAAAATAACCATAGAACAAATTTTGATATCTAAATATTGATTTTCCTCTTGAAATTGGTTGCTTTATCTTTTGTTGGCTTTTTTCCTGTTCAGAATTCAACTTATCTTTATTAAATTTTGTTTGCAGAATATGATCATAATATGATTGTCTGCTGACTTGAAACTTGATCATCTTAGTAGATTCTTTATTTTCTAACTAACTGCTACTTGAACCACTTTCATAACCTAGACTAGTTTTTGTCAATGGAGATCTTTGTTTACTCAGGATGCTATTCAGTTCTTCTAAGGCTTTGATACTTGATAGTTTTTGGTGATACAAGGCTTGAAACTTTTCCAACTCTTTTCTAGTTTTCACTACTTCTGCTTCCAAAGCATCACATCTCACTTTATTCTCTGCTAATTTTTGTTTTAGAATATCTTCTATTTTCTTTGCTTCTTCTAATTCTACTTTTAACAAAACAAAACCTTCACTTGGTTCTTTACCATTCTTTTCAAACTGCATCAACAACTGTTTTTGTTTTCTCTTCTTAAGTCTGAGTTTGTCAATCTCTTCTAAAGCACTGATTAATTCACCTTCCATATCAACCACAACTTATTATTCATTCATGTCACTTCCCGTTTATTCATCATCAAGGTATACTATGGCCATAAGAATAAAATCATTCACCTTATCTTCACAAGATGAATTGTTGTATATGCCTTATGAGGAGTCATCATTATTTGCGCACAAACTTTTCTTTTTACTCTACTTCTTAAATTTTTATTTCTTTTCATTATTAGAGTTCTGATCTTTTTCTTTTTGAGGACACTTAGATGCAAAATGACCTATCTTACCATAGTTGAAACATTTAAATGGCAGCTTGCCTTGGTATTTGCCTGATCCTTTCTTTAACCTTCTCACAAATTTTGCCTCAATATCATATAATTTCGAATCAGTATTCTTGTCTTCTTTAAAATATGCTTCTCTAGTGATGGATTTATCTTTACTAATCCTCATTTCATAAGCAGTCAGAGTTCCTAGGAGTTTATCAATAGGCTGAATTTTAAGATCATTCAGTTCTTCTATTGCAGAAACTTTTGGATTAAATCTATCAGGCAGAGATCTTAAAATCTTACGAACTAAAAATGTGTCTTCAATATTAACACCAATACCCTTCATGGAATTCACAAGCTCCTCAACTCTTAAAAAATATTTACTAACTATTTCATCCTCATTCATCTTTAGTTGTTCAAATTTCAATCTATATGTTTGAAGTTTGGCACCTTTTAATTTCTCATTTCCTTCATAACTGCTAATATGTTTATCCCACATCTCTTTGGCAAATTCAAGATGCATCACTTTTACAAACTCAGCTTCAACAAGCCCACTCAAGATAGCATTCATTGCCTTTGCATTAAAGCTAAATTCTAGCTTATCATATTTGGAATCTAGCACAACAGGTTTTGTATATCCAGTCTCTACTACATCCCAAACATCAGCACCTAAGGCCATAATGTATGTTCTCATTCTAACTTTCCATAAATCAAAATTTGTTCCATCAAACAGAGGAGGCTTATTGGTTGAAGTCCCTTCATGACTTTTCATGTTTAATATTACATATCTACCTTTAAATAAAAGGAACCTGCTCTGATACCAACTGTTGATATTACTAAGACAACTGAGAGGGGGGGGGTGCATCAGTTGTTACTGTGCTTAAAATTTTTTATGCCTATTAAAATATTATTAATCTTCTCCAAGTGATATTCAAGATTATGCAAGACATGAACAACAAAAATAATAAACATCAATCACACATACGATATACACAGAGACAGATATTCATGAGGAAACTCATAAAGGGAGAAAAAATCTTCTTCTTAGAATTGTAGGCAAGATTTTATGTTCTGTACATCATCTATCTTTGAGCACCAACTCAAAATGTGTCCACAACCTCTTCTTTAACAAGCTACAACTTGTGGAGAGAACCAACCCTCAAGATTCTCTAGCACCCAATAGAAATAAGCATATTTTATCCTTATGATCTCCAACACCAACTGGATGGAAGCACCTACTTCCATTTATACAAGCACCAACTTGCACACATAAAACTCTTCGTTTTCCCTAGCACCACCCTATCACCCTATTTTCTAGCCACAACTAGATGAAAGTTGTTGATACTGAGAGGGGGGTGAATCAATATCAAGTACAATATAAAACCTTTTTCAACTTATACTTAAACCATTCAACTATATCCAATGAGCAATGAACAATAGAATAAGAGTTACACCAATACACCACAATACACCATGCACAATATATGAGAAAT
>JZKD02S1607792.1:94664-112180 GCA_000966675.3 Picea glauca | reverse complement strand
AATAAGGGACCCTGGACATGTATTCTATCTCCTCATGTGTCTTGGGACACATTTCCTTATTTAATTTGAAATGGTTGGCCAAAGGTGTACTATCTGGTTTTGCATTCTGCATTATAAACCTCTCCAACACCTTCTCTATGTACTCACCATCAAACAATGTCAATTTGCGATTTTTCCTGTCTCTTGTTATTATCATACCAAGGATTTTCTTTGCAACACCCAAATCCTTCATTGCAAATGAATTAGATAATTTATTCTTGAGCAAATTTATATCCTGCATATTAGACCCTGCAATAAGCATGTCATCTACATACAATAGAAAGATAATATAGCTTCCATTTTGTAGCTTTTTAAAATAAACACAATGATCAGAATGACATCTACTATAACCTTGTTCTGTCATAAACCTGTCAAAATTCAAATACCACTGCCTTGGAGCTTGCTTTAGGCCATACACGCTCTTCTTCTACCTGTGTACCAAACTATCCTTCCCTTTGACCTCATACCCCTATGGCTTCTGAACATAAATCTCTTCCATGATTGTCCTTTAATATTTTTCATGTTTTATTCTCAGTCAGAGCCTTAAACACTTTGATTTTTCAAATGCTTCAGATATTTATTTCAGAAAGGCAACCCATGTGAGTCTAGAATAATCATCAATAATCAACATGAAATAATTTTCTTTTCTTGTACCTTCCTTCCTTGATGGTCCACATAAATCCATATGTACTAACAAAAGAGGTTTCTCTGTTGATGAAAATTTCTTAGATTAAAACTGTGTCCGAGTAAGCTTTCCTATTTGGCAAGGTTTACATATAGAATCATATGGATTTGATATCTTTGGAAGATCTTTTACTGCCCCACTGTTTCTAAGTTTGATTAGATGATCAAAATTTAGGTGTCCAAGTCTCCTATCCCATAGTGATCCGGATTTTATGAGAAGAACGAAATGACTACAGATTATTAACAGTTGCTTAATAAAAAATAATAGAGATACAATAAAATTGGTTTTGTATTCAATAAGGAAATAAGCTGAAACTGTAAAATGCAACGGAAACAAGCTTGCTAGAATGGTGGCAGCTTATCTCTAAGAAGAGATGTTATGACTACGCTCATTTGCAAGAAGATGATTACAATGAGGCTCTAAAGGAATTTTTACAATAAACAAGAATGCCAAAAACCATAGACATCCAAAAACCTAACCCTAGGAGATGAAGTGCCAAAAGTCATGTGGGCCCCGTTTGGGTAAGTTAGTACATCAACTTCCCAGGGTCGTAACTTTTGCATACGATCTCCGTTTTAGGTGTATGATATCCCATTGGAAAGGTATCATCGAGGAGATTCATTTTGGGGGAAACATTGAAGGAACTTTCAAATTTCTACCCATTTTCCCAAAAAACATCGTTTAGGGCCTCAAAATGGCTTCGGAAGTGAAAAACTGCTAAAAATAGTAAATTACCAAAATTTCCAGAAAATTGTTTTGACCCAGTTGGAAAAGGTGGGTGGCCACCGATATCCACCTGGATAAATCCTCCCTTCTTAGGAAGTAATGGTATCCATTGTGTTAAGTTCTCCCATCAGATGAGGAAATTTTTGTTGAATTTGGCCATGGGTGAGCCACTTGCCTTGGTGCAGACGTTGCCTTGCTTTGACAACTCGATAAACATGGATCCTTTGTTGTTGAGTGCCCTTGATCTATTTTTCCACAATCTGATCATTGGATGCCTGTTGTATGCATTCAGGGTTGATCTCTATTGGTTTCAGTTGTTCTCCTACTTCTGAGGTGTCTAATAATGGTGGGAAATAAGGGCAAAGGAGATCCACGTTGAACAATGGGTGCAGGCCAAGGAAAGGAGGAATGTTGAGCTCAAAAGCATTATCCCCCACAACCTTGGTGATGGTGTACAACCCATAACAGAGTGGGTGAATCTTGTGATTAGGTCCTGTAAGGCGTTATTTCTGCAAGTGCAACCAAAATTTGTCGTCCACCAGAAACTTATGTGGCACTCGATGTTGATCATGATGTTGCTTTTACATGTCCTTGGAATTCTATAGGATATCCTAAACCTATTGGAGGATGTGATGGATCTGCTCAATGAACTGGGTGGCTTTGTCAGCTTCAGTTGGAGCAGGAGATGAGTCGGTCGAGGTGACGACAAGGGGAAGTGCAACATCTATGGGCCAATGGTTGGAATTGAAACCCCACTTGAAAGGGGTTGTGGCAGGTTGAGCTATGCAGGGCTGGGTTGTAGCTATGTTGGACATAGGGAAGGATCTCATCCCTTGTGTGAGGGTGCTTGGAATTATACATGCGAAGGATATCCACAATCATTCGATTTATGAACTCAGTTTGGCCATCTGTCTAGGGGTGGAAGGTCATGGATTTGGTGAGCTTGGTGTCAAGCAGTGACCAGAGGCTCAACGAGAATGTGCTGAGAAATTGACTGTCCCAATATGAGACAATGTTTTGTGGGATTCAAAAATGTACCCAGACTCATTAAAAGAAGAGATTGGTAATGGCCTTTGTTGTGATGCTCTTCTTGCAGGCAACCAGAATTGCCATCTTAGAAAAGCGATCAACAACCACAAAACAAAGTCATTTCCCCGCTTGGTGGATGGGAGGCCTGACACATAGTCCATTGATATGGATTCCCATGGCCTGTCAGGAGTAGGAAGAGGGTTGTATAGGCCATGTTTCTTAGTGGTCGGTTTGGCAATAGCACAGGCAGTGCAGGACCTGATATACTTGTTGAACTCATGTTGAAGTTTTGGCCAATATAAATGTTTCTATAGCATCGCTATGATATTTTCGACGCCAAAGTGTCCTGCCACCTAACTGTAGTGGGATTCCCAGATCATCTTCGCTCACTCGCTTGATGGAACACATATATGGACCAGACAACACAACAACCCATCATGAACATGGAAATTATCAACAACTGTGTTTGCACCCAACATTTGGTAGGTGGTGGCGAAGTCCAGGTTTGTCTCATAGAGTTGGGGCCATCTAGAGGTCTCATGGCCGCAAGAGTATATCACCGTGGTTAGTTCCGCGATTGGCAGTTTGCTAAGGCAATCAAGGACACGATTGGTGCTTCATGTTTTATACTTGATGTTGAGGTGGAATTGTTGCAAGTATGTGGACCACTTTTGATGGCATTCATTCTGCAATTTTCCTTGTGTCTTCATGAACTGCAGTAGCTTATGATCAGTGTGGATGATTGTCTCCTTCCCAAGAATGTAATGTCTCCACTGGTGACAGGCTTGCACAATGGAGTACATTTCTTTTTCGTAATTAAGGTACTTATGGACAACATCTAATAGTGTCTCACTATGATAGGCCATGAAGTGGCCGTGCTAAGTGAGAACGACACCCACAACATAGTCTGAAGCATTTGTCTCGATATCGAAGGGTTGTTGCAGGTCTGGTAGTGAAATTACTAGGGATGAGCATAAGCACTGCTTCAAATCATTGAACATTTGTTGTTGGGACCGACCCCATGCAAATTTCACCTTACCACCACCCCTGGTTATTTGGCTAAGGGCTCATGCAATATGGGAGAATCCCAACACAAACCTGTGGTAGAAATTGGCAAGGCCCAAGAAGCTTCGAAGCTCAGTGAGTGTGGTTGGTCTGGCCAGTCACAGATGACTTGGATCTTGTCTAGATCCACATGTACGCCATGCTTATCAATGATGTAACCCAGGTAATGGACCTTGTCCATGTCGAAGGAGAATTTTTCCAAGTTGGCGTATAGCTTGTGCTGTCGTAGGGTGTGCAGAACCTATTAAATATGCTGCAAGTGTTCAGCCCAAGTCTTGTTGTAAATGATAATGTCATCCAGATACACCACTACAAAAGTATTAGTGAATGGTCACAAGATATCATCCATCATCCTCATGAAAGTGGTTGGAGCATTTTTCAAACCAAAGGGCATGACCAACCATTCAAAAAGGCCTTCCTTTGACTTGAAGGTGGCCTTCCATACATCTGTCTGTTCTATCAGGACCTGGCGGTAGCTAGACTTCAGGTCAATCTTACTGAATTATTTGGCCCCTGTGAGTTGATCAAGGAGGTCATCGATTCAGGGAATCGGGTACCAATTTCTGGCTGTGATTTTATTCAGAGCCCGGTAATCAATGCAGAGTCACCAAGTTCCATCTTTCTTTTCTACCAGCATGATTGGGCTCCCGTAAGGTGATGAGATGGGATGGATGTGCCCTTTGTGGAGTAGTTCTTGGATCTATCACTTCATTTCCTCATTCTCTAATATAGAGCGACGATAGACTGGCCCATTGGGTAGCAGTGCATCGGGGGTCATATCAATGGGGTGCTTGACCTAGCAGTGCAAAGGTACCCTGGTAGGTGAGGAGAAGATATCTAAGTATTCTTCCACGACCTTATCTACTTTCTTTTGTTGTGTGGAGAGGTCGACTGCAGAGACCCGAGATGTGGTTGTGATCTTTTGCTTATTCTGAGAGTGAATCACAAAGAAGACAAGCTTCCTCATCTAAGAGATTACCTTCCTACATTGCTTAGTAAAGATCAAGGAAATAACACTAGGCTGGAATGCCTCGGGTATCCTATACAATTTCCTGTTCAAACTAATAATAACGCTACGATGCCTAGACTCATATATAGCATGATGTTTCCATAAATAAGTTTGTCCCAAAATAACATCACAAATTTAGAGAGGAGAAACATCACACAATACCTCGTCTTTGAAGGGCTTGATGTTGTACGACAATAGACACTGTTGCCTAACGTGGAGATTGCTTTCTTGGTGGAGCTATCCAATGCTATAGGGTTGTGGGTGCGGCGTTTTCAGCAGGGCCAGCCGCTTGACGACCTCTGCTAAGATGAGGTTCTTCTGGCTATCGCTATCAATGATGAAGTGTAGATGGGTACCTTTTACCCAAATCTATGAATGGAAGAGGCGCTCTCCTTCTTCTGGATTGTCTATTTCACCAGGTTGGAGCTTGGTGGTAGAAATGGTGGCACTGGGTTCTGTGTCAATGATCTATATTCCCCTTTCTAGTTCTATATCAAAGGATTTCACTTCGGCCACCAGCGACTGCTTTGAGTGGCATTCAGCAGTGTTATTCCAAGGGTTCTTATGGAAGTTGCACCACTTCCTAGTATATTTCTTTGTCTTTCCAGTGTCTTTCTTTGCTTATGGCTTGGACTGGTTTTCTTGATACTGTCCATCTTTTCTTTGTCCTTTTTTATGTGGGTTGGGGCCGCCCTTTCCTGGATTTTTTTGTGAGGGGTTCCCAGGCCCAAATTTTTGTGTCTTTTGTTTGAGCTTCTGCTCGATTTTGATGACATATCCGTAGGCCTCGCCCAAGGATGACATGTCCAGAAATTCCATTTTGCACTGGTTGTATCTATGCAGAGAACCATGATACTTGAGCACTAGATGTTTCTCTAAATATTTTATACCCATCTTGGTGCGCAAGGTATGGAATATATTTGTGAAATCTGGCACTGCTTGGTCTCTTTGTTGTCGCAGTGTGGTCCATTTGGTATACAAGCCGTCATAACTTTCGACAAAGTAGTATTGTTCCTTAATAGCATCCCTGAAGGATTCCCAGGTGGTCATGACTATAAATAATGAGGTTTCCTCTGTTTCCTTTTTCTCACATAAACTTTCCCACCAATCTTTGACATGGGGAACAACTTTGAGGAGCGCAAAAGTAATCTTTTCTCTATTCGAAAAGTTATGAACAAAGAAATACCCTTCTAGTAGATTTAACCACTTGTCTACAACATCTGCGTCTATCTGACCTTCAAATATAGGAATATCGAAGTTTATTTGTACCTTGAAGGGGGCAGCGCCTCCGATCGAAGAAGATGCGTCGCCTATTGGTAGACGCCAAAGGATTTGTGTGAAACTATCCATCATATCATTCCTCTGTTGCGTGAGGGATTCCTCAATCAATAGTTTGAGAGGATCTATTTTTCCTTCATCTTTATTTTCTCCTGCCATGAGAGGTTGCTTGGGAATGCGAGATGTTTTGTCCTCAAGATAAACAATCTCAAGACCCAACTCTTTGTACTCTGACCTCGTTGGGGACATGCATTAAGACGACAAGGAGTAGACTGCTCTCATACCATTGATCCGGATTTTATGAGCAGAACGATATGACTACATATTATTAACAGGTTCTTAAAACAAAATAACATAGATACAATAAAATTGATTTTCTATTCAATAAGGAAATAAGTTGAAACGGTAAAATGCAGCGAAAACAACCTTGTTGGAATGGTGGTGGCTTATCTCTAAGAAAAGATGTGACGATTGTGCTCATTCGAAAGAAGATGATTACAATGAGGCTCTGAAGGCCTTTTTACAATAAACAGGAATTCCAAAAACCCTAGACATCCAAAAACCTAACACTAGGAGATGAAGTGCCAAAAGTCTTGTGGGCCCCGTTTGGGTAAGTTAGTACATCAACTTCTCGGGGTCGTAACTTTTGCATACGATCTTCGTTTTAGGCATATGATATACCGTTGGAAAGGTATCATCGAGGAGATTCGTTTTGGGGGAAATATTGAAGGAACATACATATTTCTCCAAATTTTCCCAAAATACATTATTTAGGGCCTCAAAACGGCTCTGGAAGTGAAAAACTACTAAAAATAGTAAATTACCAAAATTGCCAGAAAACTGTTTTGAGCCAGTTGAAAAATGTCTGTGGCCATTAATATCCATCTGGATCACATAGCCAACTTTCATCATACTTACTTAAGTGACATTCTTATTTTTCTTCTTTCAAAACATAGACATTGTTTTCTGTTCTTATGCCTTTTGCAATCAATTGTCCTAAATTCACAGATTGTATTAAACAATCTTTAGAAGTGAAAACAGCTTCACATCCTCTATCACAAACTTGACTGATGCTAAGAAGATTATGTTTCATACCATCTAAAAACAACACATCTTGATCTTTCACTTTTCCATAACTTAGACTTACCATTCCTTTACCTTTGATTTGTCCTAGTGCATCATTTCCAAAACTTACATTCCATGATTTGCTTTCAATTAGAGACAAAAACTTAATTTTGTCTCCAGTCATATGTTTGGAACATCCACTATCAATATACCAAGGATCCTTTTGTCTTTGAGAAGAAAGTACTAACCCACACTTATTACTTTCTTTCTTTTTCCATATTTTGAAATTTTCAGGTGAGGAATTTATTCTTGGATCAACTTTGTAATTCTTCAAATGACAATCTAAGGCTTTGTGACCAAAATTATGACAAATGTAACATTCATCCTCATTATACAATGGATCAAAATAATTGTTGTGACGTTGTCTACTCACTAACTATTTAGTTCTATGTTGCAACCATTGTTCATTCTATGACCTCCTTAGTTGCATACTTCTAAACTTAATTCCACAATTTGCAGCTTTATGACCAAAATTAGAACAATAATAACAGTAACCATAGAACAAATTTTGATACCTGAATATTGAATTTCCTCTTGAAATTGGTTTCTTTATATTTTGAATTCAACTTATCTTTATTAACTTTTGTTTGCAGAATATGATCATAATCTGACTATCTGCTGACTTGAAACTTGATCATCTTAGTAGATTCTTTCTTTTATAACTAACTTCTACTTGAACCACTTTCATAACCTAGACCAGTTTTTGTCAATGGAGATCTTTGTTTACTCAGGATGCTATTCATTTCTTCTGAGAATTTGATACTTGATAGATTTTGGTGATACAAGGCTTGAAACTTCTCCAACTCTTTTCTAGTTTTCACTACTTCTTCTTCCAGAGCTTCACATCTCACTTTCTTCTCTGCTAATTGTTTTTTTTAAATGTCTTCTATTTTCTTTGCTTCTTCTAATTCTACTTTTAACAAAACAAAATCTTCACTTGGTTCTTTACCATTCTTCTCAAACTGCATCAACAACTATTTTTTTTTTCTCTTCTTAAGTCTGAGTCTATCAATCTCTTCTGAAGAACTGATTACTTCACCTTCCATATCAACCACAAATTCTTCTTCATTCATGTCACTTATTTTGTATTCATCATCAAGGTCTCCTATGGACATATGCATAAAACAATTCACTTTATCTTCACAAGATGAATTGTTGTCTATGTCTTCTGAGGAGTCATCATTATTTGCACTCAAACTTTTCTTTTTACTATATTTCTTAATTTTTTATTTCTTTTCATTATCAGAGTTCTGATATTTTTCTTTTTGAGGACACTTAGATGAAAAATGACCTATATTACCATAGTTGAAACATTTAAATGGCAGCTTGCCTTGGTATTTTCCTGATCCTTTCTTTAACCTTCTCACAAATTTTGCCTTAATATCATCTAATTCCAAATCAATATTCTTGTCTTCTTTAAAATATGATTCTCTAGTGATGGATCTATATTTACTAATCCTCAATTCATAAGCATTCAGAGTTCCTAGGAGTTGATCAATAGGGAGAATTTTAGGATCATTCAGATCTTCTATTGCAAAAAATTTTGGATTAAATCTATCAGGCAAAGATCTTAAAATCTTATGAACTTAAAATATTATGAACTAAAAATGCGTCTTCAATCTTCTCACCGAGACCCTTCATGGCATTCACAAGCTCCTCAACTCTTAAAAAATATTTACTAACTATGTCATCATCATTCATATTTAGTTTTTCAAATTTCAATCTATATGTCTGAAGTTTGGCACCTTTTAGTTTCTTGTTTCCTTCATAACTGCTAATAAGTTTATCCTACATCTCTTTGGCAAATTCAAGAGGCATCACTTTTACAAAATCAGCTTCAGCAAGCCCACTCAAGATAGCATTCATTTCCTTTGCATTGAAGCTAAATTATAGCTTATCATCTTTGGAAGCTATCACAACAGGTTTTGTATATCCAGTCTCTACTACGTCCCAAACATTAGCACCTAAGGCCATAATGTATGTTCTCATTCTAACTTTCCAGAAAGAAAAAATTGTTCCATAAAACAGAGGAGGCTTATTGGTTGAAGTACCTTCATGACTTGTCATGTTTAAGCTTATAGATCTACCTTTAAATAAAAGGATCTCGCTCTGATACCAATTGTTGAAATTACTAAGACAACTGAGAGGGGGGGGTGAATCAGTTGTTACTGTGCTTAAACAATTTTATACCTATTAAAATGTTATTAATCTTCTCCAGATGATCTTCAAGATTATGCAAGACATGAACAAAAGAAATAATAAACATCAATCACACATATGATATACACATAGACATATATTCATGAGGAAACCCATAAAGGGAGAAAACCTCTTCTTCTTAGAATGGTAGGCAGTATTGTATGTTTTATACATCATCTATCTTTGAGCACCAACTCAAAATGAGGCCACAACCTCTTCTTTAACAAGCTACAAATTGTGGAGAGCACCAACCCTCAACATTCTCTAGCATCCACTAGAAAGAAGCATATTTGCACCTTATGATCTCCACCACCAACTGGATGGAAGCACCTACTTCCATTTATGAAAGCACCAACTTTCACACAGAAAACTCTTTGTTTTCCCTAACACCACTCTGCCACCCTATTTTCTATCCACAACTAGATGGAATCTACAACTCTCAGTATTCAATCACCAACTTGAATAACAAAGGACCACAGTCCTCCCTAGCACCACCCTATTTATAAATCTTTGCTTGAATAATGCATTACAACAATACAGATGTGTCAATGCTTACCGTTTCTTCTCTTTTCTGCCATTCTGCTCTACTTCTGTCTATTCATTCTTAGCTCCACTTGCTATCTCTTTTATGTTCTGCAATATTTCTTTACTTATGTCTATTCATACTTAGCTCCACTAGTTGTCTCTTTCCATATTCTCTTTTACTATTCTTCTCATGATATTAGGTTCTTGTAAATTATTCTCTTTTCACAATTTCTGCTCTATCCCACTTCTGTTCTTCATCTCTGAATTTGTTCTCACTCTATTCATACTAAAATTTTCATTGCATACAGTTCAACTCATTTTTCATAGAAAATAGCCAACCTCACTCTGTCACGGCATTATTTTTTTATACCTTTTCTCATAATCTGTTACACTACAAATCTCAAACACCCAATAACAATGATTCAGTTCGTATAATTGAATTGTACCTAATCAAGAAATCATGAAGTGAAACAACAACCCTTCGATCATATTGTCTATTTAATCTACGTCGTTGGATTATACACATAGAGGATTTTTGATCCACAGGTCCTCGTGAACTTTACCCGTGCAAACAAGCACTGGGCACAATGTTTCTCTCCACATGACCACTTGCTAAAGACCACTCGCCAATAAAAAAGGTTCTTTGAAACTTCGCACTTTGAATATTCTGTTGTGATTTATCCCAACTTTCCCAACTCTTGATCTCCTAATTAGAGCCTAGAAACACTAGTTCCTTCCCTTCTTCTTTGTTGATGTGACCTTGGCTGTGAATTGGGGCCAAGCACTTCGGGACTTCGCATTTTGTGAACTCACAAGCTAGATCATATCCTTTCTCCGATGTTCTAACTCCCAAACTCTGAACTTTTTCATGCCAAATCAACGGTCCAAGACCTTCCTCAATCCAATGGTCCATATCTCTCCTTCGCGAATCAGGACTTCGCATTTCGACTCTTGCTCGATCGACGTCCCACGACATTCCTTGATCCAATGGTCCAGATCTCATCAGTACTTCGTGTTTTGGTACTTTGGAGATGGCCCCCACTCTCTTTTGTTAACTTCCGTTTGTTTCCATGCACCGATATGAATGTGCACCATAGATCTATCATCCATGATAATCAATGGTTCCGATAATCAAGAGTTCATGATGTATTCTTTCGAACCTTTGTCTAGCGATTCCTTATTTCCTTCTCACCATTCTCAGTTGACATCAATGATAACACTGACAAAACACCAAAAAAATAACTTGCCAATAGTATCTGTTGGACTATGAACCTTCTTGGACCTGGAAAATTTCACATCTTCATCTTCATGCTTGAAGACCAACTGAAACTGAGAAAGAACTCAGTTTCTCCTTGGTTACTCCCTTTATTAACATGTCTGCAGGATTTTGGCTAGTGTGTATCTTATCCAACTTCAAATGTCCACCTTCCAAGATGGATCGTATGAAATGGTACCTTAGTTGTATATGCTTAGTCTTCGAATGGAAGGATGAGTTATTTGCAAGATGAATGGCACTCTCACTGTCACAGTACAACCTGCTATTCTCCATATTCTTTCCCAATTCCTCCATAAACCTCTGTAACCAAATCATTTCTTTACTATCCTCTGTAGTAGCCACATACTCTGCTTCTGTTGTTGAAAGTGAAACAACTTTTTTTAGTTTCAAAATCCAACTTATTGTTGTTCCACCTATAGTAAAAAAATACCTTGTGGTGCTCCTCCTGCTATCTTTATCACTTGCCATATATGAATCAACATATCCCTATGGAAAAGTGTTTGAACCTCCAAAACATAATGCATGAGTAGCACTACCTCTCAAATACCTAAGAATCCACTTTACTTCCCCCCAATGTTTTTTACCTAGATTGTTCATATTCCTGCTCACAACTCCCACTGCATGTGCAATATCTGGTCTTGTACAAACCATCACATACATCAAGTTGCCAACTGCTGATAAATAAGGGACCCTGGACATGTATTCTATCTCCTCCTATGTCTTGGGACACATTTCCTTAGTTAATTTGAAATGGTTGGCCAAAGGTGTACTAACTGGTTTTGCATTCTGCATTCTAAAATTCTCCAACACCTTCTCTATGTACTCACCCTGAGACAATGTCAATTTGCGATTTTTCCTATCTCTTGTTATTCTCATACCAAGGATTTTCTTTGCATCACACAAATCCTTCATCGAAAATGAATTAGCTAATTTCTTCTTGAGCACATTTATATCCTGCATATTAGAACTTGCAACAAGCAAGTCATCTACATACAATAGAAACATAATATAGCTTCCATTTTCTAGCTTTTTAAAATAAACATAATGATCAGAATGACATCTACTATAACCTTGTTATGTCATAAACCTGTCAAACTTCAAATACCACTGCCTTGGAGATTTCTTTAGGCCATACAAGCTCTTCTTCAACCTGCATACCAAATTATACTTCCCTTTGACCTCATACCCCTGTGGTTGCTACATATAAATATCTTCCTCCAAATACCCATGAAGAAAATTTGTTTTTACATCTAACTGTTCAAGATGCAAATCTTCTACTACCACATGTTACCCATGATTTTGGTCGTCATGATAATGTATTGATGATGGTGTACTCAGGCTCTTCATAAGAACTTTCTCCTGAGAAAAAGTTACTTTCATCTCTTCCAGAAAACTCATTTTTAAAGGAGGTTCGCAGGCTACTAATACATTTGCCTGTGAGAATGACCCATTCTCGGAGGCTGCCTTAAGCCAGGGTGCGAGAAGTTCACACTGTGTTGAAATTATAGGGTGAAAACTCTTCCTAAAGCAAGGAAAAAGGTGAATTCTCGATGCTTCTAGAAGAGAATCTTCTAGAAGGATGAGATGGCATTCGAATGGTTATCCTAGTACTGGATTCCCTAATATTTTGGGATCATTCTTATCCAAGTAACTAATTCATTCTCTCCTATATATTGAAGGAATTCTTATGGAAAAGGTTAAGCAAGATTCATTGGAGAATTGGTGAAAGAATTGTGTGAAGGACTCAGAATTAAACAACAGCTAGCAAGTCTATCAAGAGGATTTGATCTTCTTCATGCAAGGATTGAGCAAGTGTGTGTGTCGGAGCCAAGAGCCATCGAAAGGAAGTTTGCGACATCAAGGCTCAGGTTGTAAGCTTTACTTTCCATTAATATGATATAGTGGCATGTCCCTTTCCCATAAATCTATTTCCACTTTATTGTGTAATTCCTTGATCATACACATAGGTTAATTGTTGAATATATTGTGCGATCTTCACTTTGGTTGGTCTGTGTTGTCTTGGTCTGGACTTTACAAGAGCACTGGAGAGAAGTGGGAGAAACAAAGACCCTAGGAAGTGATAATAAGGTATGTTACTTGTTTCTTCCTCCTAGTCAAGTCAACAGTCAAAACTTAGGGAAAGAGTATTGTCCTGTCCTATTTTGTTCTAGATCCAGGTGGATCTAGGGAGATCAGTTAGTGTCCGCACCTACCGATTAGTCCGATAACAAAATTGGCGACTCCACTGGGGATAGATCCCATTTTCTTTGTGGCTTTTGGTATTTTTCTGTGGCCATTTTCTCTGGTTTCACTTTTCTCCTGTTCTATCAATCTCTGAGTCTTCAGGATATCTTGATAGACCCTCTGGGTCCAGAGGCCTTTTTTAATTTTGCTTCATTTTCCAAAATTTTGATTATGTTCAGGCATTCTCACACTGTACTTCATTGCAGCCTGTGAGAACTGGTAGGGTTCGCACTCTGTCTTTAGCTTTCAATGTGAGGTTCTCGCACCCTGCTCAAGGGTCACCTGCAAGAATCAGTGATTCTCGCACTGTGTAATATTGCCTGCCTATGAACTCATTTTTTCAAAACTTTGGATTTGAGCTTTGTTATTTTCAACTACCCAGATCAGTTTGATTGCCTCATAAAAGTTTCTTGGACCATTGATTGATTTTATTTCTTGTCTTCGTTCGCATGCATGAACAGTCTTAGGATTTCAAGGCTCTTCTTGTCACTTTTGTCTTGAATTTCGTTTCTTGACTTTTCTTGGTAATATCATACTCTTTTAGGATTTGAGTGTGTTTGATTAGTTAAGAGCCAGTGATTGGTTGAAAGTTGAGTTTTATTGGTCTTTATCATTTGCTTTTTGTTTGAAAGATCATTTTTTCTTGTGCACTTGAAAAGACTACATTGGTTTGCTCTTTATTTTTTTTTTCATTGAAAGGGTGGATTGTGTTTCTTATCATTGCTTGTTTATTGGTTTTTTGATTTTCTATACTCTCATTGGCATAGTGAGGGTCCTTTTTGAAAAGTAAACAAAAAGTTTTTCTTTCAAAAAATATTTTCGTTTTCGAAAACATTGAAAATCAAATTATTGGAATTGTTGAAGTTATTACAAAGACACAATAGAGAATTGTCATTTGATGCGTGATTTGTTGCATTTGCATTTTAAAGGAAATTTTGAATTGTAGTTCAAGGTTGATCTGGAAAACTTTCTCTCTCTCCCATACATAGGATTCATTGAATACAAAGTGATCTATTTCATTCTCATCCTTGCATTGTTGGGTCAGATTCATACAACATAAGTTTCACTTCCGTTTCCTTTGAGTAAACAACAGCTCTTAATAACACTGCGTAATCATAAAATTTATCTAGTAACTCTTTTCTAGGGCTCTATTACACCAACATTTAGCTAGGCTAGCACTTTGGAGTAGGAAGAGAGATACACTCTCCAAAAGCACAAAACATACAATAGCATCTTGTGTTAGGGAGTGTTAAATTCCATTTGCAACATCCTGTCCTAGGAAGCCCTTCTCACACAAGGGTTAAGCACGAGGTCGCATTGATATTGGCAGAGTTACTCACCCTGCTTTGTTGATATCAGTGTAGAGATTGCACGTATTATGGGGATCACTCGGAGGTATATCCACAATGATGAGTGGAAGCCTTTTGAGTTGATTTCGAGCTAGATACCCTTCCCTTGCATGTGGATCGGACTGTCGACTATTCCCCTAGGCTTTATTGTTGTTGGTGGTGACCTTAGTGGCCTATATTTCTAGGTTCTTACCCGAGGTGACTGTGGAGGGTAAAGTCTTCACGGTACCTGGAATTGACGTTGACCAAACTCACTCGGGCTCCTTGGAGGGTATACCCACGATTATGTGTGGGAGCTTGCACCAAGGTGTAAGTCTGTTAAGCAGGTCATCAGCGTAAATTTTCCACCCTAGCCCCACCCCTTCTCATCTCGTTGTTGCAATGTTGGATTTCATCACCAACTAGTGGCTTCGACATTGGAAGGTCTTGTTTGCTTGGTGCTGCTTTCTAGATTTTGTTTACTAGCGCATGTTGTTTGTTTATCGAAGTTGACCATAGGATTTTATTCATGAATTTTGTCACTCATTTACAATAGCTCCTCCACGTCGTTCATGTAGAATGTAGGGTTTATCTCTAGAGCATCTGGAAGGTTCTCAACCCTTTCCCACAAGCACACCTAGAGGCTCTCCTCGGCAGAGTGAAATCCTAGTCGTCACCACCCCACAAGTGGAACGCACTGACTCTCTAGAATGTTTTCGCATTACAAACACTCGAGAGGATTTATACTTAACCCCGATTTTGAGAGACGTTATATGCGTGCTGTTAGCGATAATTCTTGTCTTGGGCTCGAGAGCATTCGGGTCTGCAAGTTACACGAGAAGCACCCAAGTGCATCATGGAAAAATCTCATTTTTCGACTTCCAATCAAGCGAGCAGGCAAAGTATGACGTCAACGGCCAGGATCCCTGTATAGAGCAGATCAACGATCAGCGGCTAATCATGGTTAGCAGAGTTGCACCAGGATTAGCGCAATGGATAGTGCTTATATATCACCAAAAATAAAAAGGATCTTAGTCATCCGTCCAGAAGGGACACCTTGCAGCAAGTAGAGCCATCTCGGCACCTCGCCCATCGCGACTCCAGTGCACAAAAAACAGCTCCATCATATCCCGATACGCAAAGTAGCGAGCACATTCAAGACCTGGGGCTCACTGCAACGTCGGATGAGTTTGGGACCATCATATTTGAGGGACACGTGGCACCAGAATGAGCTGTCTCGGCATATCGCTCATCACAATTTCGATAAGCAAGGTTAGCCCTTTCATATTCACGAATGTCGAAAGAATAGAAGCTCGGGCCTACGACGCCATGAAGCATTTTCAGCCATCCATCAAAGAGGGACACGTGGTGCGTGATTGGGCTCCATCACCTCCTCACCCCTCACAACTTCGAAGAATGAGGACCAGCCTCCTCCCACCGCGAGACGCGAAGTGCCGAAGCTCCTGAGCATTTCATCTCGGACACTCCCTGAGGAAGCAGTTAATGAAAATCAAGCGGGTGGTTGAAGCCTCCTTTCAGTCATTAAGTAAGGGGAATGGAGGGTCTGGAAAACCGTCTGCCCGAGGAAGTCCTGTGTATCAATTTTCTCAAAGGAGCCATGCCAAAGTCTTTAGCTCGACAGAGAAGTCTGCACACGCTATCCAAACACTTATTAGCTCAGCTACCCTCCTTACAGGAGCCATGCGTAGTTAAGGTGGAATTTAAAGAAATATATCAATACGAGTTTGATTGAAGGGATACCTAGTTTTGGGTGACTGAGGCACGCTTCTGTGGGGAGAATTTTCCTGAGTATATAAACTCAGTTTTTGTATTTTGTAAGTATCGATGGTAGAGCAGAGCTCCCTACTGTAATGTTTTAGCATCTATCGTAGATTTCAGCTTATGCATCTGTATATGAGATTTCTTGTTTATGACAGACAGTTCTCCTTACTCCATCTAGTTTTCATCTTATGCTAAGAGAGTTCATTAACGACCGACTAGTGCAAATTATTGCAGTTCTGTTATGATAAATGATTTATCGTTGCATTATTGTTTTCTCTGGTTTTCTGTATTTAAATGCAAGAAGACCTTGTGTTTGGATGCCTTCTTCTACAATCTGTTAGGAACCTGCTGTTTATAACAGACCTTCTCACTCTCTTGTACAAGTCTTCCGCCTGTTCACCCTTTACTACAGCTCACTATCTGAAATTTACGCAAGACCTCACTTTCTCATGCATACCTGGCCTGGTTTCACAGTTAGAACATTATTGTTTTGAGTTTCCCTCCATTCGATCACCCATCTATAAAGAACCGTGACATAAAACTGATGGGCATTGGGCTCTGCTCCTGTTAGCAATCCAGGAGTGACTTCCATCACCAACACGTGCAGACTCTTCCGGCGACTTAATTGTTGTATATTCTGAATATCCGACTGGACCTTTTCCCGGTATAGAAGGCCAAGATCCTTTTTGGTCTACAGGTGTTTTCCGACAAGACCTTTTTGGTCCAGGTTCCCCTGTGATTTCTGAGATTAATCCACCTGTGATTTTTGAAATCTCTAATCTAGAGACAGTACCATTGACTATCGCATATCACTTTACCGTCCCTGCCAAAATGGCCCATCTTGCAACTACTTCGAGTGTTCCAACCGGTTTTACTGTGGTTAGTCTTGATCCTATCAACACACCGTGAACGCCCAATGTCAATCTGACACTACCACCTGGATACCATGCATTGAATGCTACCATTCCTACTCCTGTGCGAACTCCATCTGGCTCTCCTAGTGGTCCTTCCTCTTCTGGGAACATTCTTCCCAGTTTTGTTCCAACACTCCCTCAATTTCCTTTAGGAGGACCCTCATTGTCTTCTACTGGCAATCCTAATCCTAGTGGCACTATTCTGTCATTCACTCCAACTTATCAGCTTCTGGTTGGTGGAAAAATTCCTCACGGTAATATAACTCAACCCTCTCTCAATTGGCAAATGCTG
>JZKD02S1607792.1:77142-93165 GCA_000966675.3 Picea glauca | reverse complement strand
CTCCTTCAGGGAGCCCCGAAACCCCCTGCACCGGCTATCTTGTCCCAACCCTTCCCGTCTCAACAACAGGCTCAGTTGGTCATTCACGACCAACCATCATCTTCTACCACCTCTTCTGTTTTGATGTGTACTGGTGATTCTAAGCAGAATAACGTTGCACTCATAACTCGAGCCAAAGATGATTCCCCATCTAAGGAGAAGGTTGATGATTTACCCCCTTCTTTGGTACAACCCTCTCCAGCGTCGCCACCTACCAATGGTCCTCTTCATCTCGAACGACCAAGCCTCAAAACAGTTCTACGACCCCCCCCTAGAAGAGTCGTTCGGAAATCGGCTTTCAACCCTCATGCTCGTGTGGCCCAGAACTACAGTATTGTTGAAGATCTAGCCCAAGCACCTTCTGCAATGTCAGCCCTTGAAGTCCTTCAAACTTGTCCCACACAACGGAAGGCACTATTGGAAGCTATTGGTGGAATTGACCCAACAGATATGACTTTAATAGTCTTTGACTTGGATGATCACATTCCAATGTTACCCCCTCAACTCGCGTTCCAGATACAGGTTGTTGTCTCTGACAAGAACATTTGCCGCACTGTTATCGACGAGGGTGCCTCGACGTGTGTCATGTCTTTTGCTTGCTGGAAAGACATTGGCTCTCCTTCTTTGAATGAGTCACAAAACACTTTTAAAGCCTTCAATGGCTCTGGTTTTAAGCCCTATGGTGTTCTTCCTTCATTGCCCATCACGTTAGAAGGTAAGATGGTCCAAGTTGAAGTGGAAGTCTTTGACGCTCCCCTCGATTATAATTTTCTGCTTGGCCGCAGTTGGATTGATTCCATGTGCACCATTGTGTCGACACTTTTTTGTCTAGTACGTTTCCCTCATCAAGGAAAGGTTGTTACCGTCGACCAACTTGCCTTCTTCAATTCTGATACCCGTACTGGAAATGTACCGTTTATTTCTAAAACCCCGCCAGGTTATGAGAACATCGGTGTAGGCCTTCTAAAGGACTCCTCGTTAATGGGTACTTTCCCCATTCCACCACCCGATGTTCCACGCTTGTATGTTGCTTCTATCAACATGATCTCCACTTTGCCTCACGAACTTCCTGTGTCTCACGAACCTTGGATAGTCCCTGACCCTGGAGATCATATTCATTTCGGCGATGTAATGCCGTTAAGTCCGGTTGAGTCTGCCTATCGGGCCATTCAATCAGCAACACCTTCTACCCCCTCTCTTGAGGAGTTGCCTCCCGATCGTTTTCGTGTTATTTTTCCCACTGACGAGATGATCATGTCCGTCATGGAGGACACCCCTTGGGATGATGGGCATCATTGTTTCATCCTTTTTCTGGAGCAACACACTCTTGAGAACTACCAACGGATTTCGACTCCGTCGACCATTGTCATCATATCGACCGTTCCCGAGTCTGCACATGATGTGTTTGCCGAAGGGAACCTAATTAATATCTCTCCCACAATTCCCATTAACATATCTATTAAACCTGGAATCGTCGAAAATGTTCATATTGGAGCTTCGTGTTCCCCTGACGAAATAGTCACTATACATCCCTGTTCAAAGAGTTTCGTGACATATTCTCTTGGAGCTATGAAGAAATGTCGGGTATCGACCCTGAAATTGTAATTCATGAGATTAAGACATATCCTGATGCTAAACCCGTCAGGCAATGCCTTCATCCAGTTCACCCACGTAAAGAGGCTGCTATAAAGTTCGAAGTCGAGAAACTTCTAAAAGTTGGCTTTATTTATCCAGTGGCTCTCACAGAATGGGTTTCCAATCTTGTTCCGATTGACAAGAAACAAGGTACGATTCATGTGTGTGTTGATTATAGGGATATTAATAAAGCTTGTCCAAAAGACAACTTTCCTACCCCCTTTGTCGATCAGATTGTCGATGACTGCGCCGAAAGTGAAATATTCTCTCTCATGGATGGTTTCTCCGGCTATAATCAAATTAACATCGTTCCCGAGGATCAACATAAGACTGCTTTTATTTGTCCTTGGGGTACTTTTGCTTACAGGAAAATTCCTTTCGGTCTCAAGAACATTGGCGCCACTTTTCAATGCGCTATGTCTTACGCTTTTCATGATATCAAACACATCGTTCAACCATATTTGGACGATTTACCAGCTCATTCTATGTGTAGAGTCTTTCACCCAAATCATCTCCGGGCCATTTTTGTTCGATGTCGATTCTACCGTATACGTTTGAATCCTCATAAGTGTGTTTTTTGTGTAGAATCGGGCCGTATTCTAGGTTTTATCGTTTCGCATCACGAGATCCAGGTGGATCCTTTGAAGGTTGAGGCGATCTTTAATCTCCCTCCTCCTTCCACACTTCACCAGTTGCAAAGTTTGCAGGGGAAAGCAAACTTTCTTCATCGTTTTATCCCAAATTACGCTGAGATTACTCATGGATTTGCATGGCTATTAAAGAAAGATTCAGAGTTCGTCTGGGACACCATTTCCAACAATGCTTATGAAGCTTTGAAGTTTTCCCTAACGCGAGCTCCGCTTCTCTTCCCCCCATATTATAGTCGTGATTATTTCCTTTACCTTGCTGCCTCGGATTACACTATTGGCATGGTTCTCGTCCAAGAGGATGATGCGCACAACGAACATGTTATTTATTAGTTGAGTTGAAGTCTCACGCTGACTAAAATCAAGTATCAACATGTCGAAAAACTGGCCTTGGCTACCTTTCAAGCCGTCCAACGCTTCTGGCACTATATCCTCTCATGCAAGACTACGGTGATTTCTCATTGAAACCCTATGTAACACATTTTGACACGTCAATTTCTAGGGGGCAAGTACTCCAAATGGATTGTGATACTCTATGAGTTTGAATTGGAATTCAACCACGCCAAGTCCAAGAAATCCTTAATTTTTGCTGAGTTGATATGCGATTTTCCCCACTCTGCCATGGAAAATGTAGCAATTGATTCATTACCCAATGAACCTCTTTTCCTTATTAGCACTGATGATCTTTGGTATGGGGATATCATTATATATCTCCAAACCCAGACTTTTCGGCCTACTTTGTCTAGTACTGAACGGCATCGAATACGCTATCAAGATCGTCAATACATTATCCTCGGGGATACTCTTTATCGTCGGGGGATTGACTCTATTTTTTGACGTTGTCTAACATTTGACGAAGCCGAGAAGGCTCTGAATGACTGCCATTTCGGATCATGTGGTGGTCATATGTCTGGGTATGCTACTGCTCAGAAGATCTTACACGCAGGGTATTTTTGGCCTTCTTTATTTAACGACTGCATTATTACCGTTCAGAAATGCCATGCCTGCCATACCTACAATCAGAAAATTTGGTCTCATCCTACTCCTCTTCACCCTGTGGTCTCAGTTGGTCCCTTTGAGAAATGGGGCATCGATTTCATGACATGTCACCCTCACTCGGCCGGGGGGCATGGTTACATCATTGTAGCCGTTGATTACTTTACGAAATGGGCTGAGGTGATGCCGACATTTGACAACACTGGAAAGACCGCAACATTGTTTCTTTTTAATCACGTCACAGCTCGTTTTGGTGTTCCCCAAGCTATCATCACTGATCATGGTAGCCACTTTAGGAATTTCATGATGTCTGAACTTACTGAAAAGTTGGGTCTTCGCCATGATAACTCAACGCCCTATTATCAACAAGATAACGGACAAGTCGAAGCAATCAACAAAGTTCTTATAACTATGCTTCGTTATAACTATGCTTCGATGGATGATAGGGATTCATAAAACAAGTTGGCACACAATGTTGTTTTCAGCGTTGTGGGCGTACTGGACATCCGTCAAGTCCGCTACTGGGTTTACACCTTTTCGGTTAGTCTATGGTGTGGAAGCCATTCTTTCTATAGAATGCGAGATACCCTCTCTGAATCTAGCTGTTGAACTCCTACCCAACACTTCTGCTGAAGAAGAATGTCTTTTGTATCTTATGCGACTAGAAGAAACTCGACGTGACGCCACCTTAGTCATAGAAGCTCAGAAGAAACGTGTCAAGGCCCAATATGACAAGCATGTCAAGCCTCATGTTTTTTCTGAATGTGATCTTGTTCTTCTCTATGAACAAGATCGAGATATGTTAGGAGCTGGGAAATTAGAACCCATGTGGCGAGGTCCTTATATCGTTTGACGAGTTTTGGAAAAAGGAGCTTATGAGTTGGAAGATTACGATGGTATCCCTTTGAGTGAACCCATGAATGGGTTGTACTTGAAGAAGTACTATGCATAAATCATCTATGCACATGATCTGAAAATAGAAGGCTGACTTGTTATGCTATGCAAGCACCCTCTACCTCATTAAATTAAACCTTAACAGGACCTTGCTTCATGTGTTAAAATATGCAAGAGGGTTTATGTGTTAAGTTTAGTCTTCTTATTTGCAATGTGCATGTGTGAGGAATGCTCTTTTACAAGATTAATCATGTGTTATAAATCAATACACAACAATAAAAAGTGCAGCAAATAACACAGCAAACTCACAACAATACCAAGATGATAAAGGAGTTCACCCCTCTCTGGGCTACATCTCCTTGAGCCTCCTTCAATGGACTTGGCTCTTTGGGATTAGTTTGTCAAATGCTCATTACAAGCTTCTGCTCAACTCCAATGGATTTACAAACTATACCATTGGATTCAGAAAACATAAAAACCCCAAATTTGACTGTAAAAACTCTGCAAATGGACAATGGCTCATCCAACAATGACCTCTTCTACATGTGACCTCCAAGCTTCCCTGAGCTTGAATGAGGTAAAAACACCTGTAAAACTCTTCCAATGGATCTGAAACCTATCCCAAAATGTTCAGAGCATAATAATCAGTCAGAAATGACTATTCAGTCTCAGAAAATGGATATGTGCTCATCTGAGCAATGCCTCAAACAATGAGGGCTTTAAGGCTCCTGAAGCTTCCTCAAACTTCAAATGTGAAAAACCTGCAAATGGGCTCTTCAAATGCCTGTGAAAATGGTTCCAATGGACTCAGGACGTCCAAAAACCCCTAGCTAGGCTTTTACAGCTCCTCATTTGGCCAAAAATTGAAGAAGTTATGCTTGCTGCCATTTTTCCCCTTCAAGCCTGCTGTAACCTGTTCGCCATTTCGCACCCCTGGAAAGTGAACCTGGCTTCTGAGCATTTTCGGTCACCAAAACCCAGCCTCCACGCGCGTTCCGAAAATGGTGCCAAAATTTCGCACCGTTAGCGCGACTATAGCCCCCGAGGACAGAGGTGTTGGGCGCATGAGGCCATGTGGCCACCTTCCCGCGCACAAAAAGGAGCTCGAATCACACGTATATAACATTTGGACAAGTGTCCAACCATTTTTTAAACCACAAAACGAAAAAAACCAAACGCATGCGCAATTGCATGTAAAGTTTGGTCATATGTGAAATGAATGGGTCCACGGGCTAGCTCCGTGTGTACCACACTCCGCGCATATATCTATATATAAATGTAATGGTCACGGTTTATATAAATGTAACCACGCGATTTGTTATGGCACATATAATAAACCACCACCCGCGCTCTATACATAAATGTTTAGTGGTCGTATGTGTTAACCCCCAAAACCGTGTGGTAAACCTTTGTAAAGCCCCGCGCAAACCATTTTATAATTGTTTTTTGGTTACATGTTTTAACATGTAATATAACCGTGGGTCAAACCATTTGAAAACACCAAGTTTAAAACTCGCCATTCAATATGCAAGTCATATGTTAAACCATAGGACCGGGGGTCGGGGCTAGCCCCGGCCCCAACCTCCGCCGCTCATTCCATTATGCAAAGTTAAATATATTTTTGTTCACATGGTTAAACAAGGAACAAAACCGGCCAAGCGGTTAGCGGAGATTGGTGAAGACTTTGTATGATGGGGAGGTCGCCAGTTCAAATCCGGTCGGCTCCACAAGTTTTTGAACCAACACGCAAACCAGAAATGAGGGGGACACGTGGCACTCTCCGATTGGGCCACGTGTCTCCTTATTATTTGCCCTCCAACTGGACACGTGTCAACCTGCTATTCGCCAACATCAACCAATCAAAATTTGCCATGTCACCTTGCCACTTGTCAACTGTTGATTAGCCCACGTCATCGTACGGCCGCCACCTCAAATGCTGACATCATTCATGCCACGTGTCACCCATCCATAGGTGACACGTGTCACTTCAAAATTGGTCAAACCATACACTGAAAATGCCAAAATGCATGACACGTGTCATGCCCAAGAGCTTCCATGTGTCTTGTACGGACATGCCACGCGTGCTATACAGTCCTGCCACGTGTCCTGTATGGACTGTACGGACAGGTACAGTCAGCATCCCAAATTTTTACCTGTTTGGCTCGGCGAACAAATCGTGATATCTTCTCCATACTGACTCCGTTTACGAAAGTAAATATACCACCGGAATTAGGAGAATGAGACGGACGCAATGGTACCATTTTCGTTGCATTCCGAGCACTTTGAATTTTGAGCAAATTTTAAACCCCTGATCTAGATTCTGATCAGCACAAGTACTTGTATTTTTAATGTATCATACTTTTTGTGTGTTACTATCGTTTGCTTTTGTCATTATCTAGTTTCTACCCTTATGTGACATTGTGTTTGATTTCCAGATGTCGGAGTCTTCGCTACCCTATATTGGCTTCGCTAATGGCACTAGCCGTAGTACTCAGAACCTTGCTTCTGTTGCGAGAGCAATTTACGCCCCTACAAATGAACTTGTCTCCTTATGAGGTGTGTGCCTCGGCCGTGCGACTAACAACATTGCAGAGTATAGCGTCATCATTGAATTATTGGTTGATGTTATTTCGCTCAGAATTCATCATTTGGTTGTGCGACTAGATTCGCAGCTTGTAGTACTACAGTTAAGTAATGTCTACTCTATTCGAAGTCCTACTTTGTTAAGGGTGTATTTACGAATTTGCCTCTTGGAATGTTATTTTGATCACATTGAATATCAACATATTCCTAGATGTCTAAATACATTAACAGATGCATTGGCTAATTATGTATTGGACAAACATTTGAACCATTTATAAATCAATGACATCAATATTCACACAATATAAAGTAACCGGTAGAAGCTGTCTGTATATATAACGATCAAAAGAGTTTTTTACAAAAAGTTTGTCCGAAGACCAAAATGTCAAAATATAAAGCTTATAGCTTCTACAAGGTGACATCATGGATGACGTTCACGGTAACACACGAATGCCCTAGCAACCCTACGGAGCAGTCGACCCATAGATGTTGATACTCCTACAGTATGACGTTGGTCACGTCGTGGAACCTCTTTCAGCGGCATGTCTGGAATGTCTGTGGTCAGGCCCTCTAGATTTTGTTCCACCACCTGATAATCCTCGGCATACTGTGGTGCTGCCACTACCTCTCCTTGCCACTGGATGGGAGAAGTGCCAGGAGGTCTGTAAGGTCCAACATCTATGTTATCAACAAACGATTTTGTATTAGTCTTTGGACGAACATATAAAACAAAAACATTTGAATATGATAAAAATTCACAATACATTTAAAAAGAAAAATGTGTGTACTTCTTAACAAGGTCCCCCCACTGAGCATCCTATGGCAATACCAAATCCGGATCTCCTCGGAAATCCAGCCCAGCATAAGCGTAGTCATCAACCATCAACATCTATGGTTGAACCCAGTCAAGAAAGTATCATCATATTTGATGATTGGTCCCGCTACGTGCCGGGCCATGAGCCAATACCATCTCAACATCCGTGGATCCCTGGGAGATGGTAAATTCCACTCCACCTGTAGCCTCAGTAATGGGACCCACTAAAGGAAGAAGGATACTAGCAAATATCCATACTCGAATTGCTTCAAGTCACCTCGCCTACATTTGGTCAATTGCTTTTTTATACTGCGAAGCACAGCATCTGCCCAGTTGAACACTCGAGGCTCAGTACACTCAATAGCATACTGGAAGTAACTCTGTAACACCATGTGAGGAGAAAAAATCCCAGCCATCTGCGCTATAGTGAATAGGATAGTACAGAGGGTCAAATATCGTACCCCCCAGATAGCTACTTTTCCTTTCTTTCTCTCAGCCTCGAGAACGTAGTGTATACGACAATACTCACTCATCTGCAGCCCACCACCTCTACTACCGGTCAGGCTCACATAGTACCCCCACCGGGACAATCCGATCAAAAAGTAAATGTCCTCAATGTCTAAGGACAGTGTGTTGACCCCCACCTGAAATACATGTTGATCAGGGTCCCACATACGCACCAGGTACTCTAATAGTCTGACTTGGGCCCTCATGCCCGGGATGTGAAAGTACTTCAGAAGTCCACAATCTCTCAATGCAGCTATAGTAGGTGGATGATTTTTTACCATTGCATTGTCTTCTTCATGTTCCCTTTCGCGCCATTCAAGCACCATGTTGATGGCCAATTATCTGCATAAGAGACACATTAAGAAGATTAGCAACTTTTTTCATGAGTTCATTCTCTTTTATTAGCTAAATTTTATAAACTTTTTTTAGCTTTGTGGTTCTCACAGGTACCCTGTGTGCATAGTGCGAGAACCCCGCAGGTGGCTTTAGGCTCACCTATGAGAATGCATCATTCTCGCAGGCCCCATATAGACTGCCTGCGAGAATGACAGCGCACATGTAGGGCTTGGAAAATCAACTTAAAAATGAAAAATTAACCAATGAAATTACAAAATTAAACCACGAAAGTGGTAAGGACGAAGAGCCTACCTCACTATCACAGATGGCTCGTTGAATTGTCTCTCGTAGCTCCCACATTCTGATGCCGAACTCTGAGGGTAAAAGAGGGGTTTTTTGGAGCTCAAATAGTGGAAAGGTAAAAATGATGTGGTAAAAAAAGTATTTACTCCTTTTTATTTACTTTTACTATGTCATTTGGTTTTTTATGCTTATTTATATATTAAACCCTAACCCCTAATGTCATTTTGAGTGAACCTTTTGCAGGCGTAACAACTTTGATGATCAAATACAGGGATACGGACATGATTTTCTTTGTCATCGCGTGTTTTTGATTTTTTTTTATGGTTTTTATATAAAAACCTCGAGCGTGGTCTTTGTCCGTTCTTGTGCTCGTAAATACATGAGAACGCGATTGAGCATACTTTTATCACTTTTTCGGGCTCAACAAGTTTATATGAAAAAGGAACCCCCTTGGAGTCCTCTTTAAGCTCTTTTCAGACTCTCTAAACATGAAACGATCGCCGAGCGACCTTGCTATTTTCATGCTTGATAAAGTATTTGAAGTACGCGTCTGGTGAGTGATAATTTATCTCTTTTTCGGTCTCATCTAGACTATTTTACGAAAAAGGAACTGAGAGAGTTCTCTTTTAAGTGTTTTTCCAAACTCTATAATCTTGAAAAACCTTCAAGTTTTCTATCTCTGGACTCGTTAAACAAACATTGACAGACCCGTAATGGGATCGAACCACTCCTTATTAGGGTTTGTTAAACATACTCCGAAGGATGAGCTTACATCAACAAGCATATGTTATCCTCCTCAAGCTTGTGTAAAAATAAAGGGGTACTCTCCAGAAAAGGTGGGGGGAAATTTGGGAAAGGGATATGTTTTCATCTTCATATTAATTGGCAGTAAGTGTCGCTCTTGAACATGACACCCCCTATTCATCATTTGAAGTCGGTTTGGGAAATCCATTTGTCTCTCATTCGATTTGCTACAAGGTCATTCCCCATGTCGTCTTTGAGTCAATGCTGCCAAATCATTGGTCGTTTCATTCATATGTTCAAGAGAATTCCATTTGAAACCAATATTGAGTCGACCATCTGCAGTTATCCATTCTCTCTGTGTCGGCCTTCCCTGTGTCCAGTATAATTTACATCATACTCTATTTCACCTTCAAAATCTATTACTCATTTCATGTCATTGATGGGGGATACATCAAGGCCCTCCTATGATGCGTTTTGTTCCGTCGACCTCAGCTCATTATCCGAAATCAAGACTAAGAAATTTTTTGGTACCTTGGAGCTTGCATGCCTCAATGGCAGGTTTCCTCACTTTCGACAGTGGGTTCACATCATTGACCCCTGATCGAAAGGTTCCATCGGGTGTTTGACTTCAACTCATTTATTCGCACTCGATGGATTGTACTTGGGTACCTTGGGAGTCATTGACATCAATGGTGATTTCCCTCGCACTTGTTAACGGTTTCATCAATGACCGGTAATCAAGTGGTTTCTGCCATGTTTGACTTGAACACATGTAATCACATGGTTAGATTCGTACTTTGGGCGACGAGATTGAAGACCCTGGATATTATCTCTTTTTTCCAGGTTGCGATGGAATATGTATAATTTGCGACACATAGATCCACTATGTATGTTTCGTGGCTATGTCATCTTAATTTGAAATTTTTCACATAGATCCACAGTGTATTCCTGGTGGCTATGCTATATTTTGACGGCATGGATCCACAGTGTATGATTGGTGGCCATAACCCATGTTTATAATGACATCAGTCTGTGATTTGAGTATGGGAATTCCTACCTTAGAATTGGTATATATGATATTCTGCAGATTCTTAGTTGTTCGCAGGTTTCTGATTAGGTGTGCTCCTGGTTTCTGACACACACATGCAGCTTACAAAGTATTTCGGCTGTCACTGGTTCCAACCTCATACTTTGGGGGGCATTTTGTTACCCATGATTTTGGTCGTCATGATGATGTATTGATGATGGTGTACTCAGGCTCTTCATAAGAACTTTTTCCTAAGAAAAAGTTACTTTCATCTCTTCCAGAAAACTCATTTTTGAAGGAGGTTCACAGGCTGCTAATACATTTGCCTGCGAGAATGACCCATTCTCGTAGGCTGCCTTAAGCCAAGGTGCGATAAGTTCGCACTGTGTTGAACTGCTAGGGTGCGAACACTTCCTAAAGCAAGGAAAAAGGTGAATTCTCGATGCTTCTAGAAGGGAATCTTCTAGAAGGATGAGATGGCATTCGAATGGTTATCCTAGTACTGGATTCCCTATATTTTGGGATCATTTTTATCCAAGTAACTAATTCATTCTCTCTTATATATTGAGGGAATTCTCATGGAAAAGGTTAAGCAAGATTCATTGGAGAATTGGTGAAAGAATTGTGTGAAGGACTCAGCATTAAACAACAGCTAGCAAGTCTATCAAGAGGATTTGATATTCTTCATGCAAGGATTGAGCAAGTGTGTGTGTCAGAGCCAAGATCCATCGAAAGGAAGTTTGCAACATCAAGGCTCAGGTTGTTATCTTTACTTTCCATTAATATGATACAGTGGCATGTCCCTTTCCCATAAAGCTATTTCCACTTTATTGTGTAATTCCTTGATCATACACATAGGTTAATTGTTGAATATATTGTGTGATCTTCACTTTGGTTGGTCTGTGTTGTCTTGGTCTAGACTTTACAAGAGCACTAGAGTGAAGCGGGAGAAACAAAGACCCTAGGAAGCGATAATAAGGTATGTTACTTGTTTCTTCCTCCTAGTCAAGTCAACAGTCAAAACTTAGGGAAAGAGTATTGTCCTGTCCTATTTTGTTCTAGATCCAGGTGGATCTAGGGAGATCAGTTAGTGTCTGCACCTACCGATTAGTCCGATAACACCACAAGACTCAAAATAGTCCTAATTGAAGTCATTTTAACAACAGGAGAAAATATTTCATCAAAATTTATACCTTTATTTTGTGCAAACCCCTTTACAATAAGTCTAGCCTTGTACCGCTTTTTTCCTCCATATTCTTCCTTCAACTTGTAAACCCATTTATTTTTCAATGCTCTTCTTCCTGTAGGCAGCTGAACCAAATCCCAAGTCTGGTTATTTACCAAGGAATCCATTTCCTCCTTCATGCCTTCCTCCCACTTCTTTTTGGTGTCTACCTGCATTGCCTCTTCATAACATTTTGGTTCACCTGAATCAGTCAATAATAAATAATACAATGAAGGAGAGTATCCTTCAGGGGTATACTTAATCTTGTAGATCTTCTAACCACACTTGCAGGAGTTTGAGGTACATGTTGCTCCTATTGTTGTACATTTTGATTTTCTGGTTCCTTTGGAATTTTGTTTTCAGTGATCTCATCAAGCACTGTGTATTCTGGTTTTTATTTTTCCTATTTCTGATCCTAGTGGATATAAGTGGCCACCCACCTTTTCCAACTAGCTCAAAACAATTTTCTGGCAATTTTGGTAATTTACTATTTTTAGCAATTTTTTCGGGTCCCAAACTTCCGAGGTTGTTTTGAGGCCCTAAACAATGTTTTTTGGGAAAACGAGGAGCAACATGTTAGTACCTTCAATGTTGCTCACATCAAAAGTTGTAGTCCTCGTATATATTTTTCTAACTGTGTTTTGAGCACCCCAAACGGATGTAAAACTTATGCCCCCGGGAAGTTGACGTATCAACTACCTCCATCAGGGCCCACAAACCTTTTGGATTTTCATCTTCCGGGGTTAGGGTTTTTTATTTTCCTTATGTTAAGAAAGTCCCTTAGAGCCTCATTGTAAAATCATCTTCTTGCGAATGAGAGTATCCATCACATCTCTTCTCAGAGATAAGCTGCCACCATTCTAGCGAGTCTTTCACTCTATATTTTTACAGTCTTTGTACATTTATTTCATTAATATAAATCGTGTATTACTATATCTCTGTGTTTATGGTTACATCTCTGATACATTTTTGTTATATTATTGAATATCCAAGATATCTCTATACATTTCTTTATTATATCTCCGCTCTCATTTCGTGCCAAAAATAATCTGGATCAGTGGTATCAAAGCAAGCTGTTCTTGATCATTTTTTAGTGCATGTCCCCAAAGAGGTCTGAGTATAGCAAGTTGGGTCTCGAGCCTGTCTCTCTTGAGGACAATCACTCTCGCACACCCAAGAAACCCTCAATGGCGGAAGAAAAGAAAAATGACAGAGCAGACGATTCTATCAATATGTTTCTTGAGCAAGCTCTCACGTGACAAAGGGACGGAATGATGGAGAATTTTTAACACATCCTTCAATGCCTACCGATAGCATCAGGTGCATCTTCATCAAGAGGCCACTTTGGAGGCACATTTCCTTTTAAGGTATAGGTCAATTTTGATATTCCTATATTTGAAGGTCAAATAGATGTGGATGCCAAGATAAATGGTTAAATCTGTTAGAAGGTTATTTATTTGTTCACAATTTTTCCGACAGAGAAAAGATCATATGTGCACTCCTTAGGGCTCTCCCCCATGTCAAACATTGGTGGGAAAATTACTAGGAGAAAATTTCCACAGAGTCTGGAATATATGGGGCCGAGCCCACTTGGGATTTGTTTGTGGATGCGATAAAGAAACAATATTACCCCGATGGCAACTATGAGGACCAATACATGAGATGGACCACACTACAGCAAGAGAGGGGACAAGGAGTTTCATATTTCACCAATACCTTGTGCACCAAGATGGGTATCAAAGACTCTGAGTGACATCTGGTTATGAAATACCACGGGGCTCTACACAGATACATCCAAGCTTAAACAGATTTTTTGGAGATCTCATCACTCGGTTCTGCTTATCGATATGTTGTTAAAATCGAGAAGAAATTTAAGCACCAGAACAAACGGGAGTTTGGGTCTACAAATATGAAACAACCAAAGTATGAGAAAGACGACCCTAACAAACAATCTCCCAAAAACCATTCCAAACCACAAGAAAAGAAGGGTCACGGAAAGACAAAGAAGGACACTGGAAAATGGTGCGATTTCCACAAAATCCCTTGGCACAACACTGATGAATGTCGCTCAAAATAATCATTGGTGTCTGAGATCAAAGAAAAGGAGCCAAACCCTGATTCATAATTTGATTATGAAAATAGTGGTAAAATATAGATCATTGACGTGGACCCCACTTCTATTGTCGCGACTACAACAATTTAACCAGAAGAACCAATAGATCTTGAAGAGGGGGATCGCATTTTTCATTCATAGATGTGGGTGAAGGGGACCTCACTGCATTTATTATTGATAGCAGAAGCCATAATAACCTCATATCAGCAGAGGTCATCAAACAATTGGGATTGTCGACAACACCACACCTGCAACCATACAACATCGGGTGGCTTTGTCAGGGATGAGATCTTCATGTGAACCAACAATGTTGATTGTCATATGACATCCAACCCTTCAAATATGAGGTATTATGTGATGTTTCCCCATTGGATGTATGTGATGTTCTCTTGGTCCAGCCATATATGGGGAAACTCTATGTTGTTTATGAGTCTCGACCCTGCATTGTCATTATTTCTCTGAGGGGTCATCTCTACAGAATACCAGAAGTAGTTTCGACTATTGTTCCACCTAAACGGTGCTGCAAGGTAGTATCTCATACTACAAAATTTAGCTTCTTCACAATCTGTTCAAAAGGTGAACAAAAGGATATTGCAACCACTGCAGCCTCGGCCCAAGCACCTTCTATCCAATAGAAGCAAGTCGACAAGATTACCACAAAGTGTAAATATTACTTCTGCACACAAGCATCTCATGTAGCCAGACTAGTTAAAAAGGTCTAACCCTTCCAGCCACATGTTCATGAAAACCTTCAACAATCTAAGAAATGCAACTTCTCCAATAAGACAAGCAGCTCATCAAGATGCAGATTCAGCAAAAGCTATTCCCTCTCCCCCAAAGAACTCAACGTAATGGAGACCATTGCTTCCTAAGGAGGGAGTATTTATCTAGGTGGATATCGGTGGCCACCCACCTTTTCCAATTGGCTCAAAATATTTTTCTTTCAATTTTGGTAATTTACTATTTTTAGCAGTTTTTTCGGGTCCCAAACTTTCGGGGCCGTTTTAAGGCCCTAAACAACGTTTTTTGGGAAAATAGGGAGAAACATGGATTTTCCTTCGGTGTTTCTCACATCAAAAGTTTTATTCCTTGGATATATTTCTCTAACGGTGTATCGAGCGCCCCAAATGGAGATCGTATGCAAAAGTTACGCCCCTGGGAAATTGACATATCAACTACCTCCATCGGGGCCCACAAACCTTTTGGATTTTCATCTTCCAGGGTTAGGGTTTTGGATTTTCCTTATGTTAAAAAGGGCCCTTAGAGCCTCATTGTAAAATCATCTTCTTGTGAATGCAAGTAGTTTTCACGTCTCTTCTCAGAGATAAGCTTCCACCATTCTAGCGAGTCTTTCACTCTGTATTTTTACAGTCTCTGTACATTTATTTCATTAATAGAAATTGTGTATTATTGTATCTCTATGTTTATGGTTGCATCTCTGATACATTTTTGTTATATTATTGAATATCCGAGATATCTCTGTACATTTCTTTATTATATATTCGCTCTCATTTCGTGCCGAAAATAATCTGAACCAGTTTCTTTCCCTATAACTGATCTGTGTACATGACCTCCTCATTGAATATGACATCTCTACTCCTAATGATTTTGTTATTTTCATAATCCCATAAGCTATAACCAAAATCATTAACACCGTATCCAATAAAGGTACACTTCTTGGATTTTTCCTCAAGCTTTGTTCTATTTTCTTTATCAATATGGACAAATGCTTCACAATCGAAAGTCTTCAAAAAGGAATAATTTACCTTTTTTCCTGTCCATGCCTCCTCTGGAATTATACCATCCAAAGAGCTTGAAGGTCCTTTTTTTATTAAGTAAACAATAGTATCTACAACATCTACCCAAAACTATAAGGGAAAACTAGCATGCAATCTCATACTCCTTGCACACTCCATGATTGTCCTGTTCATCCTTTCTAACACACCATTTTCTTGTCGTGTTCTTGGAAATGTATTATCTCTATGAATCCCATGGTATGAACAGTAATCATAGAACTCCTTGTTGCAATATTCACCTCCATTATATGATCTGAGACACTTCAACCTTTTTCTTGTCTCATTCTCAACCAAAGCTTTCCATTTCTTAAAAGTATCAAAAACATCAGATTTTTGTCGAATGCAATAAACCCAAGTTTTTCTA
>JZKD02S1607792.1:58688-73118 GCA_000966675.3 Picea glauca | reverse complement strand
TTTCTTAAAAGTATCAAAAACATCAGATTTTTGTCGAATGCAATAAACCCAAGTTTTTCTAGTTGCATCATCAATAAAAGTAACATAATAATGAGATCCACCAAGAGATGATACCGGACCTGGTCCCCATACACTTGTATGCACAAGCTCTAACCTTTCACACTTCTTTTCTTTTCTGACTCTAAGGAATCTGACTCTTTTTTGTTTACCATAAACACAATGCTCACAAAAGTCCAAATCAATTTGTTTAGTATCTAAAAAAAAAAAAATTGTGAAGTATCTGCATCCCCTTCTCACTCATGTGTCCAAGCCTATGATGTCACATTGTTGTATCCACTCCTGTAGAAGCTAAAGAGATAGAAGAGTCAGTATTACCAGTACATAAATACAATGTACATACCTTCTCTCCTTTTTCCATCACCAATGATCCTTTGATGACCTTCCACACCTTATCTGTAAATATGGATATACAACCTTCACTTTCCAATTGTCCTGTTGAAATTAGATTTTTCCTTAGATCTGGGACATGTCTTACGTCTTTCAACAACAATTGGTTTCCATTTCTTTTCTTTATTTTTACCTTTCCCATTCCAACAATTTTTCATGGTCCATCATCACCCAAATGAACCTGTCGAAAATCACCTTGAACATAATCTAGAAAATGTTTCTTATGGGGTGTGGCATGAAATGAAGCCCCTGAATCTACCACCCAAGACTCAAAAATATTATCTACAAAAAGAATCAAATCATCTTGTAACACATCACCTGTTACATTTGCTTCCTGATTTCTCTCCTATTGTCCATCTCTTTGTTTCTTTGGAGCTCTGCAGTCTTTCTTCAGATTTCCTTTCTTCCCATAATTCTAGCACTCTATCTTTCCAAGTCTAGATTTGGATATGCCCTTCCTATAATTCCCGCAGTTCCCTAAGCCCTTTCCTCTATCCTTTTCTCTTCCTTTGTTCTCCATGTTCAACGCATTACCTGATGTCTCACCTGTGCTTTTCCGTCGCATTTCCTCACTAAGTATTATAGCAACAACATCATCAAATTTTAAAGTATTTGAACCAGAGACAGAGTTACGAAAAAAACCAATTCATTTATTTACTAGACTTTGTAGCAGTAACATACTCTATTTATGTTGTTGAAAGTGCAACAACCTTTTGTAGTTTCGAAATCCAACTTACTGATGTTCCACCTATAGTAAAAACATACCCTGTGGTGCTCCTCCTACTATCATTATCACCTTCCATATCTGAATCAACATATCCATGTAGAAAAGTGTCTGAACCTCCAAAAAATAATGCATGAGTAGCAGTACCTCTCAAATACCTGAGAATCCACTTTACTGCCTCCCAATGTTCTTTACCTAGATTGTTCATATACCTGCTCAGAACTCCCACTTCATGTTAAATATATGGTCTTGTACAAACCATCCTATACATCAAGCTGCCAACTGTTGAATAATAAGGGACCCTGTACATGTATTCTATCTCCTCCTATGTCTTGGGACACATTTCCTTAGTTAATTTGAAATGGCTAGCCAAAGGTATACTAACTGGTTTTGTATTCTTCATTCTAAACCTCTCCAACACCTTCTCTGTGTACTCACCCTGAGATAATGTCAATTTGCGATTTTCCCTGTCTCTTGTTATTCTCATACCAAGGATTTTGCTTTGCAGCACCCAAATCTTTCATCGCGAATGAATTATCTAATTTCTTATTGAAAACATTTATATCCTACATATTAGACCCTGCAACAAGCATGACATCTACATACAATAGAAAGATAATATAGCTTCCATTTTCTAGCTTTTTAAAATAAAAACAATGATCAGAATGACATCTATTATAACTTTGTTCTGTCATAAACTTGTCAAACTTCAAATACCACTGCCTTGGAGCTTGCTTTAGGCCATACAATCTCTTCTTCAACCTGGATACCAAATTCTCCTTCCCTTTGAACTCATACCCCTGTGCCTGCTGCATATAAATATCTCCCTCCAAATCCCCATGGAGAAAAGCTATTTTTACATCTAAATGTTCAAGATGCAAATCTTGTACTGCCAAAAGACTCAAAATAGTCCTAATGGAAGTCAGTTTAACAAAAGGAGAAAATATTTCATCAAAATCTATAACTTTCTTTTGTGCAAACCACTTTACAACAAATCTAGCCTTGTACCTCTTTTTTCCTCCATCTTCTTCATTCAACTTGTAAACCCATTTATTCTGTAATGCTCTTTTTCTGGCAGGAAACTAATTCAAATCCCAAGTCTAGTTATTTACCAAGGAATCCATTTCCTCCTTCATGCCTTGCTCCCACTTCTTTTTGGTGTCTACCTGCGTTGCCTCTTCATAACATTATGGTTCACTGGAATCAGTCAATAATAAATAATAAAATGAAGGAGAGTATCATTCAGGGGGTATACTTAATCTCGTAGATCTTCTAACCACACTTGCAAGAGTTTGAGGTACTTGTTTCTCCTGTTGTACATTTTGATTTTCTGGTTCCTTTGGAATTTCGTTTTCAGTGATTTCATCAAGCACTGTGTATTCTGGTTTTTCTTTTTCTTGTTTCTTTCCCTGCAACTGATCTGTGTACATGACCTTCTCATTGAATATGACATCTCCAATATAGGTACACTTCTTGGATTTTTCCTCAATATTTGTTCTATTTTCTTTATCAATATGGAAAAATGCTTCACAACCGAAAGTATTCAATAAAGAATAGTTTACCTTTTTTCTTGTCCATGCCTCCTTTGGAATTCTACCATCCAAAGAGCTTGAAGGTCCTCTATTTATTAAGTAAAGATCAGTATATACAACATTTTCCTAGAACTATAAGGGAAAACCATGAAGCAATCTCATAATCCTTGCATGCTCCATGATTGTCCTGTTCATCCTTTCCGACACACCATTTTCTTGTGGTTTTCTTGGAACTATCTTCTCTCTACAAATCCCATGGTATGAACATTAATCATAAAACTCCTTGCTACAATATTCACCTCCATTATCTTATCTGAGACACTTCAACCTTTTTCCTGTCTCATTCTCAACCAAAGCTTTCCATTTCTTAAAAGTATCAAAAACATCAGATTTTTGTCGCATGCAATAAACCCAAGCTTTTCTAGTTGCATCATCAATAAAAGTAACATAATAACAAGATCCACCAAGAGATGATACATGAGTTTGTCCCCATGCATATGTATGCACAAGCTCTAACCTTTCAATCCTCTTTTCTTTTCTGACTCTGAGGAATCTGACTCTTTTCTGTTTACCATAAACACAATGCTTATAGAAGTCCAAATCAATTTGCTTATTATTTGGAAAAAAAAATATTTTGTGAAGTATCTTCATCCCCTTCTCACTCATGTTTCCAATCCTATGATGTCACATTGTTGTATCCACTCCTGTAGAAGCTAAAGAGATAGAAGAGTCTGTATTACCAGTACATAAATACAATGTACATACCTTCTCTCCTTTTGCCATCACCAATGATCCTTTGATGACCTTCCGCACCTTATCTGTAAATATGGATATACAACCTTCACTTTCCAGCTGTCCTGTTGAAATTAGATTTTTCCTTAGATCTGGAACATGTCTTACCTCTTTCAACAACAATTGGTTTCCATTGCTTTGCTTTATTTTTACCTTTCCCATTCCAACAATTTTGCATGGTGCATCATCACCCAAATGAACCTGTCCAAAATCACCTTGAACATAATATAGAAAATGTTTCTTATGGGGTGTGGCATGAAATGAAGCCCCTAAATCTACCACCCAAGACTCAAAAATATTATCTACAGAAAGAATCAAAGCATCTTGTAACACATCACCTGTTACATTTGCTTCATAATTTCTCTCTTGTTGTCCATCTCTTTGTTTCTTTGGAGCTTTGCAGTCTTTCTTCAGATTTCCTTTTTTCCCACAATTCCATCACTCTATCTTTCCAAGTCTAGATTTGGATCTGCCCTTCCTATAATTCTCGCGGTTCCCTGAGCTCTTTCCTCTATCCTTTTGTCTTCCCCTGTTGTCCATGTTCAAAGCATTACCTGATGTCTCACATGTGCTTTTCTGTCGCATTTCCTCACTAAGGATTACAGCAACAACATCATCAAATTTTAAAGTATTTGAACCAAAGACAGAGTTACTTACAACCATGACCAAGTCATTCTATCTTTCTGGCAATGAGCACAAGATTAGAAGAGACCTGACCTCATCATCAAAGTCCACTTTTACAAAATTTAGTTGATTAGTAACCCTATTAGATTCATTTAAATGATCTGCAACAGACCCACCTTCTGACATCTTCATATTAAATAATCTCTTCATTAGAAATACCTTATTGGATGCTGAGGTTTTTTCATACAATTTATCCAATGCATCCATCAAATTCTTCGTTGTCTTTTCTTTCGAAATATTGAAAGCCATCGACACTGCCAGGCTCAGCCGTATCGTTCCTAGAGCCTTTCTGTCAAGAATCTCCCATTCTTCATCCTTCATAGTCATCAACTTCTTTGTTATTCTTCCCAATGGTAGGAATAGATCCTTCTGATATAAATAATCTTCCATCTGCATCTTCCATAACTGGTAGTTTTGGCAATTAAATTTCTCGACCCTAAATTTTCCATCTTCCACCATTGCTCCCACTCGAACCAGGAACCCTCTTTTCCTGTGAGTTACCTTTCCCTCTTATACCAGTTGTTATAAAAATAGGATCTCAGAGAAATAAAACAAAACAAATGTGGAAATAAAACATAGAAGATACACAATACAATAGAGACACAGATATACGTGGTTCACCCAGTGTGGTCTACGTCCGCCAGAAAAATTGCCAGGTCCTTCCTTTATTATTATCCAACAAATGAATGGATGCAACCTACAACACACCTACTGTAACTTCCTCTTATTTCTCTCACAGTATCCTCTCTCAGAATACAATATTCGCTATCATAACTAGCCGCAAATACATTTCCCTCATAAAAGAGGGTTGCCTTCTAGGGAGAAAAACCCTAACATAATTTCTACCATTAGATCTATGACCTTATAATGAACAGTCTAGATTTACAATGAAATTACAATATACATTTACAAGGCATTTTTTCCTTTGGGGGCCTGCTTTCCCCTGGACCCTGTAGAGGGTGTAACCCCCCTCTACACTCCCCCACGTGGAAGAGTGTAAATTCTTCTGGGGTGTAAAGTATTCATGGGGTATAAACATGGATGAAAATAAAGACCTCTGAATCAGGAAGATAATCATCCTCCACAACCAACAAGATCCACAATCTCAGCTCCACCTGGGCTCTCCTACTTTGATCAGTGTGTCAAAGTCCAAAAGTGGGTCAAAACCTCCAAAACTGACCAAATTTTCCCCAAAACGTGGTCGAGGGCCAACACGATCCAATAAATAATATTCCCACCGATCAACCATCTGTCAACACATACTGAAAATGATTAATGAAGGCCATGACATTGGTTTTACGGAGTAGAATATAATGATGAAACCTTTGGACAACATGGAAAACTACCAAAGCCAGCTTCTCAACCTGAGTATAGTTGAGCTCTAGTCTGACTAAGCCTCAAATAAGGTAGTACATAGCATTTTCCTGGAGCACGTCATCCTCCTGAACCAAGGCCATACTAATGGTAGACTCTGTTGCAGCTAAATATAACAAGAAATCCTTGCCATAATTAGGAGGGTTGAGCATAGGGGTAAACATTAGGGAACTTTTCAATGCTTCGAAAGAGTGTGGAGTCTCTTCATCCCAAAAGAATGGGACCCTTTTATTCAACATATGCATGAACCCTTTAGTTATTTCAGCATAGTTGGAAATAAATCACCGTAAAAAGTTAGCTTTGACCTGGAGACTTTGAAGCTGTAGAACTATGCACGGGGAAGGAAACTGAACTATTTCCTCAACCTTGAGAGGATTGACAATGATCCATTTGTTGGACACGATAAAGCACAATAAATGTCCTGATGTAACACATAAACTACACCTGTTTGGATTCAAATGAATCTGGTAGTAGCGACACCTCTCAAAGATAATATAAAGGTGAGCGAGATGATTAGACCTCTTGCAAGAATGTGACACAAGATCATAAAGATATGCCTCGAATATATGTTTGAGATCGTGAAAGGAGAATGATATGGCTTGGTTAAATATGGATCCAACCTTTTTAAGGCCAAAAGACATCTTCTTATATGCAAAGGTATGCCAAGGACATATAAAATCAGTCTTATGTTAATCCTAGGGTTTGATTTGAATTTGATTATACCCTAAGAAACCGTCCATAAAGGAAAATACTTCACAACCTGCACATTTATCAATAATCTGATCAATGAATGGGGTATGAAAGTTATCTTTTGGGCATGCCTTGTTCAGATCACAAAAATCCATGCACACTCAAATTGTGCCTTGCTTTTTGTTGACTAGAATATGATTTGACACCCATTCTGTTAATTGAACAGGGTATATGAAACCAACCTTAATGAATTTCTCTACCTTGGCTTTAATATATGTTTCCTTTCGAGGGTTAACTAGGTGAATCTTCTTCCAGACTGGATTAGCATCAGGATAAGTTTGAATTTCATGTTCAACGATGCGAGGGTCAATGCCTAGAATTTCCTTATAAGACCAGGTGAAAACATTACAAAATTCCTTGAATAATTTAGTATAATATTTAATCTCCTCGGGGGTACAATATGCGCCGATGAAGACATTTTCAATGACGCCAGAGATCTTGGGGATATCAATTGGAATCGTCTCAGCTATATTCTACATCTTTCCCTCAATGTATAGTCTGTGCATTTCCAAAGGATTAACAGGACGAGCAACATCTCCATTCATGGTCGTAGTAAACTCTCCTACTTCCACTCTTCTAATCTCAGGTAAAAAGTAAGATCTATGGTAAATATCATCCCAAGGTCTATCTAGACCATTCATTGCATCTAAAATCCCCTCGTCAGAGGGCAAGACCAAGTCCAAAGGATCGTGAGAAGTAAGAGATTCTTGAGCCTAAATAGGCTCTAGAACATGATCCATCTCTTGAGGGGGAGTTGGATTAGAGTTTTCTGAGGTTTGTTGAACAATGTTGTACACAACCTTAGCTTCGGATAGGGGCATCACCATGCCAGGATTCCCTACCCCTTCCATAGAATTCGACAAGGAAGGTAATGTCCACAGATCATTGAAATAACTCATTCGAAACAAAGATACTTGGAGAATCACATCCTTGGGATGATCAGGGTATGCTGAAACAAACTTAACATCATTTGAAGGTGGAAAAAAATTGAACATGCCCATTAAATATGGAAATAGTCCAACACCTAGATTAACGATACCTTTTCATGGGTTATCAATCATCAGGACCATGGATGCCCCTGATGAAGGGTCGGGACGAGAAAAATACAATTGACCAATGGTTACTATACTTCCCTCACGAGGAAATCAAAATACACGAAAAATAGAGGATACAATCGAAGTCATTGCGTAAGTTCCAACTTTGACCTAAAACAAGGTTGTAGTCGAGAGGCACATCGACCACTTCGACCTCGACACACAAAGTTTTTCCCTCCAACTGCATGGGGAAGGAGAGGATTATGCCATGCGGTCTAAAATAAAAATCGTCAAATGCAGTTAAAAATGTAGGCAACAGAGACAACTCAGGTTTCCCAATAGCCTTCCAACATGCCAATGACATAACGCAAGTTGACGCACTCTCGTCTACCATTGTAAAAAAAATATTATGTGTCAACGATTTCACAGAGTAAAACACTACTATTTGGAAAGTGACATTGTAAGGAAAGTGAGGTTTAACGTTGGAAATCTCAAAGAAAATAGAGCCTAAGTTAGCTGGCTCAGCAGCTCCTAAGGCAGACAATAACACTTTTCTTTGTGAAGGGAAACTATGGAGGACTTCCCGGGCAGACATCACACAAGGGGTTTGTGCCATATTACATGGAAACTTAACCTTATTCTTCTCATGTTTACCCTCACCGGCATTGTTAGCAGCCTTTTTATCATTACCCCCCTTACCCTTCTTTCCCTTGGCCTTTCTTTTTCCCTCGGTTTGTTGGTTACCTTTAGGATTAGTCATTTGCACACTGTGTACTTCTGATGTTTGGGTTGTGGGGGAAGCCAAACTAGGAGTATGGCTAGCCACAGTCTGTTGGAGTGATAAATGTTGCAATTGGTTAGACAAGTGATCTGTGAAATTACTTTATGTTGAGCCTACTATACCATCAACATGAGGCCCAGTCTTCAGTTATCTTTTTTCAAAGGTTGACCATGGTGCGTCTCGAAGAATCTCGTACATATTTCATATTGAGAATAAATCAATTCTAGTTGTTGATCTCTCATAATAGCCTCTTCTTCAGAGAACACTTTGGAAGTCATGATGTCCTTGGAAATACAAGGTATCAAATAATTGAGGAACCACTAGAGCATAAAACCAGGAGGGAGCTTTACTTTAATCAATCTCTTGCAAATACGCCATTCTCAAATATGATCAGATATGTGAATGACCTTAGTTTATTCAAAATTGGTTAGCAACTATGTGCCGACATCGTATATCACCGATAGCTAAAAATGGTTTAAGAAAATCATTACCAGATCATTAAAGTAAGAATACTTTGACCTATCAAGCTCAATATACCATTTCATAGCACCCCCTACGAGAGTGCATTGAAAAAATCACAAATGGACAAAGTCATCCTTCAATGAGTTGGAGGAGCACCACAAGTGAAACGTTGTAACATGATCGCCTAGATCTTCGTTAGGCTTGCCTTCAAATTTTGGTATGTCTGAGGGAAACTTAGTTGGCATAGGAGGCCAATGTGGATCATGACAGATAGGATCATTCAACAACCTTGAAAAATATGGCAAATGGAGAGTTTCCAGAAAAGGTAACCTAGGTTGTGGCAGATTTAAAGGAAAAGAGGAACCTGGATTTTGACTGGCACTAGGTTGCCAGGAAAAGTTTGTTTGTTGACCAAGGTTCTAGTAAAAACCAAGGATGATTTTAAGGATGGAAATTTATATTAAAATGTAGAAACATGGGCTACTATTACTAGTCCTCAATGTGCAAAATGTAAAATGTTTGGCGATTGTTTTGTAAAAATATTCAAATTTCTAAGGATTTTCTATAGTTTCTTTAAAATTTTGGCGATTTTTAAGGTAAAATAATTTTATTCTATGGAATTTGGGCTAATCATTTTTAGAAAAAATGGAAAATAGCGAATCTTTTTTTAGGTAAAACGATGGAAAATTAGCCCATTTGCGAAATTTAGCCCCCAAAATCATCTATGGTACAAACTAGGGTGAACTTGGCTAATATAAGGAGTTTGCGCACTAGTATGAATCGTCGATGGATTCACATAATTTTATGACATAACTTGGGTAGGGATTTCTCCATGCATGGTATTCCAAATACCTTGGTTGGGGTTTCCCCTAGCCAATCCTCCTGGCACTGAACCTTTCACGGGGTTCCACTAAGTGTGGAAGGGGTTTACCCCGATCGATATCCCTTGCGAAGGTAGAGATCCCTTCCATGGATTTCCAAGACCTTGATAGGAGAAGGCTCATGTCATCACTCCTCGTGAAGAAAAAAATCCTTGCATAGGGTTGGGTTGATTGAAGAAGGGGATTCCCCTTGACGAAAACATGGACGATGAGAAACCGTTATTTACAAAAGAACCAAACAAAGAGAAAGGCATAGACCCAACTAGATTCATATAGGACTAAGACCCATGACTCCCTCCACTAAACAATCTAGAGTTGGCATTAGGCCCGGTTGGTTGCTGGAAAGCACCTCCAAGCGAGGGAAATGGTGGAGGGATATGTCCCCCACCGTAAGGGACTACATTAAATGGAGTATAGGTGCCCCTAAAGGATCCTTGTAAGGGAGAATTATAACTCCCTTCCCCCAGATGAATAGTCTTTAAAGTGGAGTAAGTTAAATTTGATCTTGTGTCGAAACTCAACATGCCTTATGAAAAAGGAGTTCCATACACATTCTATGTGATCGAAGTAGGAACAATGGTCAAAGTTGTCGTAGAGATTGTGCCACTTCCAGAATTTGTAGGTGTACGGCTAGAGGTAATCCTTTTAGGTGAAGGTGGGGGAGGGGGCATGTAACCCCCTCCAGCCATGACCAGGATGGGAGTATGAGGACTCCCGGTAGAGGTATCATTATTTTCTTCCATCGCCAATCTCCTAACAAGATGACGATCAGGAGGAGTCACCTCAGGAGGTACTATATGAACATGGATTGGCACTGATAGATCAATTATCGGAGGATTTGCGTGCCTGAAGCCTTCATCTTAGAGGTCATAAACTATATTTTCCTCTGGTGCAAGTGTATCTTCTCCAGTAACAATATCGAACACAATTTCCTGTGGCCCGGTCACTTCGAAATAACCCTCTTGATCTAGCCTTCACCTCAGCGGTGGTGGAGGTGGCTCCAAAGTTACTTGAGGAAGGCCCTGGAGCCTACGCGAATGACAGATTTGTTGATCTTCCACATTGTGAAATGAAAAACTAAAAATCTAAGGTAAATCTAGGGAGAAACACAGAGCACGCACTACAAATTCCCTAAAGACAAATCAAGCAATCAGGAGAATGGCAGGAAGAACAGTTACACCAACCAACACTAGAGAAACTTACCGATGCAAGTGTAACTCAAACACAGAAACACCCCCCGTGTATACTCTACAAAGAGTGTTCCAAATTTTGTCCTAGGTACCATGGTATACCCCACAGTCACCTATGTGAGTCCCTATAAAAAGGAAACTAGGTTCCAGCATGCAGTCAATCACTAGGCAGGTATAGTCGACAATCAGGCAAATCCTATGAGCATGATAAATATGTTTGAAGTCTTTCGAGGGTAATGAAAAAAAATGATCTGGAAGAAAACTGAGGATATCGAATGAATTCGAGGTCCAAAACTATTCGTATTCAAAGGCAGTTAGTTGAATCCCAAGAATGACCCTCAATATATGATCCCCACTACACTTAGTTTGACTTTGGAGGGGTTATCTCCTCTACCTTTCCTCGCGCGACGTCGTGTTTAGCCCCTGTGTTAGAGGGGGTCCTAGCTAAATTTTACGATATTGGACTTCAACACTACCTATATTAGACTCTTAAGTTTATTTAAGTGGCCTTACAAGTTTTCCTCTACACACTGATTCCAAGGCCCTAAAGCCTAGACTACTTGGTGTAACCTATAAACAAAAAAGTCTAGTTGATTTTAGCATTAAGCGTTAATTTTAGTGTCTTGATTACTCAGGGGTATGAAAGTGAAACTCATTGTGTTCTTTGATAGAAGAAATAGAATACTTAATAAGCTTTTAGAACGTTGTGTTGAAAGCAAACTACGTTCTACAAATGAAAAAAATGGATTTTTAACTTTGAAGGTGCAAACTTTTCAAAACAGAGACCAAGATCCTAAAATAAAATCTTTCCTAGAATTATTTTTCATTTCAAATGAAATGCAATTACTTAAAATTTCAAGGAAGAATCCTAAAAGGAACTTTGGGTTCATAACTCTTTTATTTTATAAAAACAACCTAAGCTACTAAGACTAAACAAACATGCATAGTAAAATTCAAATGCAATTAAGAAACTACAACAATTTTTTTTCTTTTTATATGCGAACATCCATTTGGCATAAGTTTAACCCTTTTTTCGGCCAATAGATTACCCAGGAAAAAGGTATGCCTCGGGAGAAATGTCTCTCAAGGAGAGTTCTCCTAAGTTATATTTTATACTTTTTCAGGCAAATGAGACTAAACTTAGAAAACAGTTGTGAATTCATAGTTAAGCTCTTTTCAGACTCCTTAAAATTGAAAATATAGTCGAGTGATCTTGTGTCTGTCACACTCATTAAAATGGTTTTGAAGAGACATCCTTTTGGTATAATTTTAACCCTTTTTCGAACTGACTGGACTAGTTATGAAAAAGGAACACTCTGGAGTCTTATTTTAGTGTTTTTTAGACTCTCTGAACGTGAAAAACCACTGAGCTTACCTACTTTGGGCTCGTAAAACTTCACATGGAAGGATTCTTATTGTGTCATACTTCTTCACATTTCATGTCTCATCCTTGCATCTTTGGCCTAATGTCAACTTCATGATTCTATTAACTGAACCCTCAAAGCATTCCTTAAATGTAAACTTTGCAACACTTTTTCCCTTGCAATCTGACATCTTGACCCATGGAGGAATTTTCCCTAGTGTCTTTATCCTACACATGTTTTCTTGCCCTAAGTATCGGTATGTTCCATGCGCTTGGAACTACTTTTCTCACCCGTGACACTCGTTCCTCCTTTGTAAAATAGAATTCTTTTATTCTTTTTTCAAGCTTGTTAAAAAATTGAAAAAGACAAAAAAATCAAATATTCCAAAAAGAGGAGACGAGATATACATTTGTTTTCAACAGCAAGATAGTCGCCCTTGGACAATCATAGCCTTTTATTTTTTTTCCAAGCATTGGGATCTAGTATGACCTTAGGAAGCTATTCTCGTTACATAGAGCTATGTCCTCCTCCATTTGGTTACTCTTCCAAACATATGGAGAGTTTGTGGTGCCTCTTGTATCACATAATTATGTCAATATTCAACTGCCTAAGTATCATCATTTTTGTCATTCTTTTATCCAGGGAAAGTTTTATCCACCTGATTCATCTATTATATTGTTTATCTCTTGAATTTCATGAGTCAACCATCCCGAGAGTCCAGTCAAGTTCGGATTCAAAATAATTGAAGTTTTGTGCCTGGTGATCAAGATCCTCTAGTCTTTCCCCGATGGCATGTTGAAGACCTTAGGGTAGTGATTCTTACACTCATATTGTACTCCTACCTAAGTTTTTTAAGATCTTGAAGTTGTTGCTCAAGCCATGAAGTCCTCATCTCCAGGCACATGTATCAATGCTTCTTAAAGATGCATATTATATTTTACTTGTATATCTTCAAATGATTTTGAGATGTAGATCTGATGTGTATTTCTCATGGCTACACTTTATATAGACATTTATATGACATGGATCTGTAGTTTACTTGATTGGAATCCATGTTTAGTTCATCCTGAGCATGGGTATGCCCACCTCGGAGATATTATCATTGTCTTGCATATGTCATGCTTCCGGACACTTTTCCTGGGCTCACTCAACTCTGTTCCTTCCCAGTGGTAAATATATTGTAATGTATTTCATCCATCAGCTACTCTTCTGACCTCACACATTAGGGGGAATCTGTTATTGTCCAAAAATTCCTTACCTATGCATACATGACATTGGCCTTTCGACTTACACAATTTGCCAAAATATTGCTTAGGCTTCTTCTTAAAAAATAATTTTTTGGAAAGTGTACACACCCTGCTAAAATGATAGACCATGTACAAACACATGATGCATATTAGTTATCCCTCATACATACGCGAGTTGCACGCTAGTTAGCCTGTGTTTACCTCCAAAAGTTGCAAAAAATATATAATTGCATGGAATTCGGTGGAGTTTACGGGATATAGAGGGTTTCCCAACCATTTTACCCATTGTAGCCCGTCCCCAAACTGAATAATCATATTTTTCTCATATAAAAAGAGGTCTTTGGGTATCACTTGAAAGGACAAACAAGAGAATAAGAAAACTCTGCCAAAATCCCTTCCCCTTCTTAGACCAAGTTTTGCATTCTATTCTGAGTTTTTGCCTCGGCATTTCCCTCCATCCCTCTCTCCTTATACAACCCTTTCTTTTTTCCCAAGAGATAAGTTGGTTCTGATAAGATTGCATGGGATTGATGCACTTGGAACCATGATAGAGGAGCTCAGACCCGATTCGTGGAGCGATTTCCAACAAATGTTGTAATCATTTTTTTTTTTAAACTTAATAAAAGAGTTCATTCTTGTCCCAAAACATTATTTCTATATGCTTTTATTGATTTATGAATTTATGTCTATATCTGAACATTGAAAGTGATAAGTAAAGACTGTATGTGTTGTAGCATTGTTTTCCTAAGCTTTTGGAGGTTAGCTTTGGGAGGAGACCCACAATCTAGAAAGATGCAAAGACAAAAGAGGTCTACACCGGCTGCAAGGACTAAAGGTGCACCCATTGACCTTCTTTCCTCTCTCTTGTCATTTAGTTTAGATATTTTTGGGGTAGCTTAAGGGTAGAACAATATTTTAAGGGAATTTAGCGCTCTGCCTGTACCTAGACCTAGTATAGGGGGATTTTCCCCATAGCATTAATTGGCCACCAAATTCTAATAAATTCTTATCCCCCCCTCCTTCCCTATTTTGAGGATGAATTTGATGAAACATTGTTAAGACCTAATATTGGCTCATTACCCCTTAATTGGGGCATATTAGATTAGTAATGTTATTTTATTTATGTCGGCTTTAGGCCATTAGTTGTAATTATACCTCCTAGTCTCCT
>JZKD02S1607781.1:143462-155614 GCA_000966675.3 Picea glauca | reverse complement strand
ACCCATGTCACTAATGTTTGAGGCTGATCTATTAGTGAAAACAAAGCACCAAGAAGAAAGGGGACTATGAGTCCCTTCTTCCTCCAAGGGAAGGCTCTTGGACCCTCACTAGCTAGCTTTTCTTACAACAAAGAAAAATGGAAAATGGTGATGGAAGAACTCTTTACAAATCCACTCAATGGTGAGGTGGATTGTCCAATGTAATGGTGCCAATATGTTCTTGACAAGGATGGAGTCCTCAAAACAATAGAGGCAGCATGACATTACTTTGAATTCCTTGAAAAAATGAGGTGCATTCATGGCTTTTTATAGCATTGCTTTGGGTTATTGTTTAACTGCTTTGTAGTGTGAAAAGAGGCCATTTAGGGCATTCTTAGGTCTTTGACCAGTCCACCAGTTGGGTCCAGTCCAGATTTGAAGGTCAAATCGGCTTGTGAGCTGAACCATAAGTGGGTGGGAGGCCGACCACTCTCATAAATGCGTCGTTTAGCAGGTGCGCGACTTTTTGCGCTAACAGTCACACATCGTGCGCCTGTGCGCGATTTCTGCGTTCCTGTTACGCGCATGCGCGCGCGCCCAATGTCTGCATAGCGCTCTTCAAATTTTCACTACTTTATATAGTTTTTGACCTTTTTTGAATGATGTGGTATTAATTCAGGTCCATGAATGACTTCATCACTGCTTGACGATGTTGAGTTCTTGTAACCATGTGCGGACGAAATTTCAGTTATAACAGATGCCCCCTGATGGATGAGGTTAGGAGCACATGTATAGCCGAAATCCATCAATGTTTCTTCTACTGAGAATGTTGTTGTAAGAGAGAGCAATAGTGTGATCGTCTAGAGCGATCTGTTGGAGGGAAAAAGGAACCGGTAGGACCTGACCTTCCATGAGGTGTGTAAAATATAAAACTGTGTACAAACGAGGCGGGCATGCCCCATGCTCGTATCATGTAACTCTGAAAAAAGATGACTGAAGTGTTGGTGTAGAAAACTGTAGCGTCCTCGGGGGAGGTTGTGATAAAGGCAGAAGACAATTCTGCAAATGAACATACTCTGAATAGTAGGCAGTGATCGCGGTAAGAAGTAGCAGTGATTATGTGGGCATTGATAGCCCAACCAAGTTCATAGGTCTTCGGCAAATGAGAGAAATAACTGCAATAGTTGCAAAGTAAGACCCACCATGACATGAGAGAGTGTTGGCGTCGAATATCATGGGGGTCAATGACAACAGGGAGTAATGGTGTTTCACCCTGTGTCATCCGAGATCTCTCATTGAGTGGAGAATGAGAATCAAGATACTGTCGCCCTTTTGGAAAACTGTGTTGATGTTGACAAAAAGGGGAACGTGACTCCCAGAAGCAAATGGCTTCGTGAAATCTGTTGAGGTGAGGAAGTGGCAGAGGTACATGGACGAAGTCTAGATGTGGGAAGACTCAAGATTGCCCTTGGTTGGAGTATGTGTGAGAGAAAAAGTGGTCGCAACCGTTCAACGAGGTCGAGTGTCAGGAGGACGACAAGACCGGGGATAAGTTGTGCCAGAGGCGGGACAAGGTGAATAAATTCAGAGGGCAGAGGTAAGTGACCTGTGGGGTACTCTAAAGATATGGACAATGCCAACGAGGGTGGATGAAAAGTAGTGCCCCAACCAAGGGTGACATGGGTTGCAGTTGGCCAAAAAAGGAAAGTAGGTCGCCCAAAGGTGACGAGAAAAAGGGAATGTAATGACTGGGAAATAAAGGCGTTTGTACAATAAATAACGAATAATTTTGGGGAGAAATGTACAAATACAGAAACGGGTGCCCCAGTGTGATATGGGTGGCCCATGCAGGGCATATTTTGCTCGGAAAGCTGATGAAGGGTGGGGGCCCCATTGGTGAGTTTCTGTATGAGGTAGGTGAAATGAAGGGAGATTTGCAGATGGGCAAACTAATTGTGGATGAAATGTAGGGTTCATGATACTGTGAAGGTGCAGTCAAAAAATAGAACCGTGAAGAGAGAATCTGGGAGTCCATGTGGGAAAGCTAGCAAAATGAGGAGAAAGAGTACGTGGTTGATTCGCCACATGATGAAAGACTATTGAGACTCCCATCCCTAAAGGGTTTTGAAAAATAGCATGAGTGTCAAAAGTGCCACAAGGTGCTATGAATGGGACAACTCATGTGGGGAAGAATGCCACCGGGTGATAGTAATGAAGATGCAAATGGAGGTGTGGGTACTGCAGAGCCGGGAAAGGGGATCCTAGAGGCAAATATCAGAGGGTGTGACTGGAAATGTAAGTGAGATACAGAGGGAAAGACTACATGCCAGTGTTGAGTATATACCTGAAGGGGTTGTGCCGATGTATGATGCTCAAGTACCTACACACATGAAAACCAAATACCCAAAGTGAACAATATCTGAAGAGAATCGAAGATATGAGCATGTATTTTGATAAGCGTGAATATGCGCATGCGTACCTGACCAGGGTATGAAAAAAAAGGGGTGCCCCGGGGGCTCAGGATGAAAAGAGGCCTAGGGATGCGAGCGACTTTGGCAGCCTGTGGGCTGCTAAAGTTCTTTGAGTGCCCGTTGATACGGGCACAAGAGTATCTCCTGCAGTTCCTGATTCAGATGTGGAGTCCTGAGCTCCACTGCTTCCTGGTGTGAGGAGAGCAGATCCCCTTCACTACGGAGGAGGATGTGTACTTCCTGAATGGGCTCTCGTTTTGGGGTGTGCCCCTATCAACGGAGCCAGTGTTACCGAGGGACCTGACCCTGACGACCATTGGCCAGAGATACTGTTCAGGTCAGAACTTTATGTCCGGGACGGTTGTGAGTATTGGGTCGATAGATGCCCTGGCTCATCGTTGTATAGCAGCGATGATCGTGAGAGTATATGGGTCACTAGCGACTCAACGGATCAGTGGGGGCCAGTTGTTAGTGCTGGGAAGAGTACTGGCTGGTGAGCAGTTCGCCTGGGGACTGACTCTGCATGCCTGGATGATAGGGTAGCTGGACCACTATCGGTCCATGGACACTGGTGAGTTTTCCTTCGGGTCCATCTTGGTGGCCTGGTTCCTGGAGAGGGTGTCGATGTTGCGCCCGAGGATTCTATTGGGTGCGCCTGGGGCGCGTGAGCTGTGATTGAGGCAGTGGTCGACCGTTTTGTTGTGTCATGGTGGTGGCGAGGGTGGCCACTTTTTTACTGCGGAGGCGGCGCAGGTATGGCGACAGATGCCACAGGTGATACTTCGATACCCCTATGCCAGGGTTGACTTCTGGGATGACCCGGACATGGTGCTACCTCCAGGGGAGGTTTTTGACCATTGAGGTATGTTGATTTGATGATGTTGATATGTATGTTTTGTGTTTTTTGAGATAGCATGCCTTATGTATATGATATATATGTTGATACTATCTGGTGTTTGTTTGCATGTGCAGATGTGGTACCTCGTGGGCGCGAGGTGGAGTTGCAGAGAGCGTCGGAGAGACTGTCGCGGGGAGAGAGACGTCGGCGTGATGATGTTGCGGTGCGACTAGCAGAGCCTGAGAGGGCAGTGAGGAGGCACCGGTTTGATGGCTCTGGTCCTGGGCCATCACATGCTCCTCCTCCGACGGTCGGAGCTGATTTTGAGGACATACGCCGTTGTCTGGAGATGGTATTACAGGATATGTCGGAGGGCATATGGTCACGCATCCAGGATGAGACTTTCCTGGAGTAGTGTGGGGGGGTGCCGCCACTATGGCGAGCCATAGTACAACGGACAACAGTGGCTGTGGCGCTGACGACTGGTCGACTACCGCCGGGGCATGAGGGGCCGGCAGGGGGGGGACCACCACCTCCTGGGGCAAGTGGTGGTGGGTCGCCACCGCCTGAGGGAGGAGCAGGCGGTGGTGCGCTAGAGGCACCGTGAGTGGTGCTATGATGTATTTGATGTATATATATATATATATATATATATATATATATTTGTATATAGGCTGGTGAGCCCATTTTGTACCGAGGTGTTTCATTGGCCTGCAGATACTTGTATTTTTTGTATGTAAACATTCGGATGGCACTGTGGACCTTTATATATACATGAGTATACACTTTTGAGATCTATGTGGTGTTTACATGTTTGTGGTTAATGTTTTGATGATGTCTATTCTATGTATATGCTGTGACAGGTTTGTGTTTGATATGTTTATGTATGTGTAGAGGTAGCTTGATCTGATATATGCCAGTCTAACACAATATTAGCTATGTTATCCGTAATTTGATTCAAGTGTCTTGGAATATGTGTAAATGTAATGGAATCAAAATGTCAATATAAAAGTCTAACCTGCAGGTATTTACAAAAGAGGCAAGGATCACGGACGCGAAACACATTGTTGAGCTGGAGAACGACTAGTTGAGAGTCGAGGAAGACGCTAAGGTGACGACTACGATGATACTAGGCATTGGCCAGGAGGCCAATGACAGTGGTGTATTTGGCTTGGTTGTTGGTTGCTGAACCCAAACATATGTCATTTGAATGGAGCATTTCATGTGAGGGGGTGTAGACAGCCCAAGCGGCCGAAGCGAGACTTTGTGTCCAAAGGCTGGCACCGTCGGCGTAACCGAAGTGGTAGGCTGGTGGAGGAGGCATCTGTCAAGAGCACAAATGATAGTTTAGACTTGAAGGATGGAAAACAAAGATGAAAAACACTAGAAAAGAAAATAACCTAAAGTAGAATGACTACTTTTAAGCATAAAATTTCTTTAAGTATAACCCGTTGACGGGTTCTTTGAGGGAGAGGCCTTTAGGGGAGGCCAAGATGTATGCACCTTTGGTGAGGCAATATTGGATAATGTATGGGCCATGCTAGAGTGACTCAAATTTGTCGTGGCCAAAGGTATCATGAGCGATGTCGTAAGCCAGGACAAGGTCGCCTTCGCGAAATGAGAGAAGGTTGACATGGCGATCAAAGGTAGCCTTGGATCATTTTTTAGCTGCCTCGTTGTTCTGTAAGGAAGATCGACGATCTTCATCCAGAGACTCCAAGTTCAGCAAGCGCTGCTCCATTGGAGCAGTGTCGGGTAATATCTCAATTGCGGTGCGTAAGGTGGGAATTTCGCACTCGATGGGAAGAGTTCCCTCAACCCCATGGACTAAATGAAATGGTGTAAAACCAGTAGCAGTTTTCACAGCCATTCGGTAAGCCCATAGCGCAGAAAATAACATATGATGCCAATTGGTTTTATGTTTATTAACCATGCGTTGTAACATGGTCTTGAGGACTTTGTTAACTACTTCAACCTATCCGTTAGACTGAGGGTAATATGGTGAGGCAAACTCGTGAGAGAATCCTAACCGAGATGAGAGTTCGATGAAGATCTCATTCTCGAAGTGTTTCCCATGATCGGAAATGAGTTGGAGGGGTACTCCAAAGCGGGATATGACGTGGTTAAATAAAAAACGTGCTGCAGTTTCAGCGGTGTTGTTGAAAGTGGGCATAGCTTCTGCCCATTTGGTGAAGTAATCGATGAAGACAATGATGTATTTGTGACCATTGCTGGAGGGGGGATTACAAGTCATGAAGTCGATGCCCCATTTAAAAAAATGGCCAATAGTAATGATAGGGTGGAGAAGAGTGGGGGGAGCTCGGGCTTTGTTGGCGTAGAGCTGACATTTCTCACATCTTTTCACGGCATGAATGCAATCATGAAACAAGGTAGGCCAAAAGTAACTGGCTCGAATAATATTTTGAGCAGTGGATATGCCCGAAAGATGGCCCCCACATGCACCGCTGTGGCAGTCGTTTAAGAATCTATTGGCCTCGTCAATAGTCAAGCATCGACAAAGAATGGTGTCGACACCCTGCTGGTATAGGATGTCTCCGATGAGGAGGTAGCGGGGGGCCTGATGGCGAATATGACGACGATCATCTCGTGAAAGGTGGTTACTGAATTTTTGAGTGCGGAGATAGACGAGGAGGTCGCCATACCAAGGATCATCCGACGTGATATAAAAGAGATGTTCGTCAGGAAAGTTGGTGTTGACGGGGGCACTGGTGGTGTCAGAGGGGAGGGCCATGACAAGTTTGGCGAGAACGAGGGCCTTCTTACTCTTAGGTTTTGAGAACTCGAGGTTGTAATCTTGAATGATAATGATCCATCGAGAAAATTTGTCGTTAACTTGCCGATGGCTGAGCAAGTACTGCATAGGGTTGGAATCTGCGACGACCTTTGTTGTGCGAAGCAAAATGTAATGGCACGGTTTCTGGGCTACGAGGACAACTGCAAGAGAAAGTTTATCTTCGTGTTTATACTTTAGGGGTGGCCCTGAGAGGTTTTTACTAATGTAATAAATGACATGTTCACGATTGTCATCCCCTAATTGGACAAGCACGCCGACTACTGATACAGTTGATGCTGATACGTAGAGGATATAGTCGCGATTGTAGTCAGGTGCACTAATTAGAGGTGCATTTGAAAGCGCTATTTTAAGATCATCAAATGACTGTTGGGCATGGCCATCCCAGTGAAATGGGATGTCATGACGTAGTAAGCGAAGGAAACCATGTGCGCGTATGGCGTAATCTAGGACAAAGCGTCTAAGAAAGTTAGCTTTTACCTGAAGACTCTGAAGTTGTCGTACATTCCGGGGAGGTGGAATTTCGGTGATAGCTTGGACTTTGACGGGGTCTATGGTAATACCGCTTTGGGAAACAATAAAACCGAGGAGGTGCCCTGCGGTGACACAGAACACACACTTGAGAGGATTCAAGCGGATGTTGTATTGACGACACCGTTGGAAGATGATTTGTAAATCATTGAGATGTTGGGTGCGTTTCTTGGATCGACCTGTGAGGTCATCCAAGTAGGCAAGGATGATATTCGCCAAATCGTGAAAGATGTATGTCATAGCCCGCTGGAAAGTTGTGCCAGCATTTTTTAAGCTGAAAGGCATGACATGATATGAAAAAGTACCCCACGGGGTAGTGAATGCGGTTTTATACTGATTGGCTGGGTGGATTTGAATTTGATTATAGCCAAAGAATCTGTCCATAAAGGAGAGAGCCTCGTGACCGACATAGTCGTCGATAATTTGATAGATGAAAGGTGTTGGAAAGTTGTCTTTGGGACATGCGTGATTGAGATCGCGAAAGTCTGTGCAAACACTGATAGTGCCATGTTTTTTGTTAACGAGTACAGGGTTGGAAACCCATGAGGTATAAGCGATGGGGTAAATGAACCCGACAACATGTAATTTGTCAATTTCGGCTTTAATAGACGTGACTTTGGATGGGTGTAGCGGTCGTTGTTTTTGGCGAACCGGTGTAATGTCGGGCCAGGTGTCGATGCGATGTTTGAAAATAGAGGGATCGAGGCCAGGCATTTCCATGTATGACCAGGCAAAAATATCCCTATATTCCTGGAAGAGGGATTTATATGCAGTGATTTCCTGAGGTGTGCAAGCAGCTCCAATGGTGATTTCTTTGACGATGCCATTTTGAATGGAAATGTCGATTTTAATGGTGGGGGAAATGTTGGCCATATTGCCTTCTTCAAAAGCATCAGGGGAAGGAATGGGGTTGTTGAACCAGTTGATAGGTCCCGAGGGGATAAAATCCTTGGTTTCGACCGCGTAAATGGGGTTTTGGTTAGGAGGCATGGAGGCTTCCTATCGAGAGAAGAGTGCACGATGGTGTAGCGCATCCCAGGGAGAGTCTGGGTGGTTTAACTCTTCGAGTATTTCCTCATCGCATTGAAAGTGACGTGAATATAAGGGGTCGTGAGGAGTGATCTCGGTGATGGTGGTCATGTGGTTGCCCCCTGGTGAAGAAGCAGGGGGAACATTGTTAGGGGATGGTGAGGGTTCACTCGACATAAACCATCTATTCAAGTACTAAGGGGTACCCGTGGTGGTTGGGTGGAGAGAGTCCGTAGGGGTATACGCCAGAGAGTTGGGGGGGTTGGGGGGTGAATCCTCAGATAAGTCATCTAAGAACCATGGAGGCGTTAGGAGGGCCTCAGGTTTGGGAGAAATGACATGAAGATCCTTTAGTGATGAGGTAATGTCAATTATCGCCTCTGCAGGTCGGTGAAGTAGAGTCAATTGGTGTTGCCTGTATTCAAGGATCATAGGACACTGGTATGTGAAATGAGCTAATGAATCGCAGAGAGAGAAAGGGCGTCTCATACGTTCATTGACTGAAGTGGTGACATAGCAGATGTCAATGATATTTGTTGATGAGGACGTAGCAGGACTAGGATTTCTCTAGAAGTTCTGGCATACTGTGGCTAATGTCTGCCTAAAGCATGGAAGAGCCGAGCAATGGTGGGTATAATGTCCATATTCTGAACATATAGCACAAGTGTATTTGGTCCTCAACCCTTTACTACTGGAAGGGGGGGTGGTAGTTGTGGGTGTGTGATTGGGTGGGATCAAATTCCGTAATTCTGGTAGTAATGGATGGTTGTTGGTTTGGTGGCCCTATTTCTCACATAGTGCACAAGGTGGTGGGATGAGTGGAGGAAGTGGAGCTGTGGGCTCCTTCTTCTTTCTCTTGCCCCCAGCTGTGGTAGCAGGGTTAGTGAGTGGGGGTGTGGTTGGAGTAAGAATGGGAATCATCATGGGGATTCCTTCTTTTTGGGGTGGAAGGGAGGGTCGAGGGACCATCTCTGGTGGGTGTAAATACCAAACTGGGATTGCTAACACCATATTCGGTAGTGTGAGCATTGCGGCTACCTGAAAAGCTTCGATACTGGGTGGAGGGTAAAAGAAGGGAATTTGAGTGATGGCTTGGGGAACTGTCTCCCAAACTGGATTATGTCCTTGGGGAGATGTGGAATCGTGGGTTGGTGGGGTCGACGAGGGAGTAGGAGGTTCTTGAGGAGGGCGTTCTGTGACGAGTGGGATGTCAGAGATGATAGAAGCCTCTGTAGGAGGAAGGGTATCTTCTGTGTGAGTTCCATTAGATGATATGACACATACTTGATTGGAAGAATGCAAGAGTGGTGGTGCTCCATGGTATGTTCCTAACAAGGATGGATCTTTAAAGATCCTAGGACGCATCACGACGAGTGGATATGCGTCGTGGCTTGTGTGGATGAGAGGAAGAATGTTATCGATGTTGGCAGACGGATTAGGCTCATAATGTGAGACTTGGTCAATAGTAACGATCTTCCCATTGTGAGGGAACATCATTGTCTGAAAGACAGAAGAGGCCACTGCCTTCATAGTGTACATGTAGCTATGACTAAACATGATATTATAATCGAGAGGGGCGTCGATAACTTCGATATCGATGAGGATAGTCTTTCCCCCTAGTTTGAAGGGGACATTTTGGAAGAGCCCTTCAGGAGAGGATGGTCGTCCGTCATAAGCTCGTAAGGTGATGGCAGAGGGAATGAGTTCCGGGGAACCAAGTTTCTGCCAGACTGTTTTGGACATAATGCATGTAGATGCACCTTCATTGATGATACACTGATGAACTGTGATGTTCCTTATTTTTACTGGTATTTGAAAAGCGATCAAGGCGGAAAGGCGAGGTTCTCCGCTGTTAAGATCAAAGGTGATGAGTCGGGTATCTGTGGGGTCGACTTCCCCCAAGGCGGAAAGTAATGATTTCCACTGAGTAGGACAAGTCTGGAGGACCTCCAAGACTAACATGGTAGCCGGGGATTGCGCTAAGTCATCTACCAAACTATAGTTATGAGCTGCCCTAGCCTGTGGGTTGTGGACATTCCTGCGCAATGGGATGCGAGGGATGTGAAGCGGTGGTTCGACGGAAGGGCAAGGGATCACCAATGGGGGTCCTGTTGGTGTAGGGTTTGTCTCTAGAGGGATGGGAGGAGACTCAGCGGGTGCATGATATTGACGATTACGTGTTTGCAAAAGGATTTCTTCCTCGCTAGTGAGGAGAATTATGCGATCTGCTGGATTGTTGGGGTTGAGGTATTGCCCCACCTGAGGTGGGGGATGTTGTGCGTCATGTTGGGTGTTGATCACACCCTGATGTGGAATAGGATTTTGCAGCACGACAGGAGGGGGTTGTTGCACATATTGTTGTGGAGCCTGCTGAGGGGTAGGCGGTGTTGGAGAAGGGGGAAGACTACTAGAGTCTTTCAACCGTTTGAAATCAACGATTTGGGGGCAATGATGAGTGTAATGGTCGTACTCACCACAAAGGGCGCAAGGGAAGATGGTTTTAACATTATTGTTATTTCACCCTTGGCGTTTATTATTATTTTCCCCATGGGGGTTTTGGTTCCCTTGGTTCTGGTTGCCCCCAGTAGGTTGGTGTTGTGGGGGTTGATTCCCGCCTTGACCTGGGTTGTTTTTATTCCTGTTCCGTCCTTTCTTCTTGGCGTTGTTTGATGGATGGGTTGGATTATCCGTATTCATCTGTTCAAAATTTTGGTATTGTTGAACATCAGAGGGCTGAACAAAATTCACCCTCGCATGCGAATGTGGGGGAGCCATGGGTTGTGGAGGACCAGGAAATGGAAAGTATGGATTTTGTGGTGGTACCAATCCATAAGGTACATAGGAAGGCATAGTTCTTTCACTAATACTATAAGATGAGGTTGAGGGAGTACCACTGGTTGTTGGAATAGGTGGATGTATGGGAGGTGTCGGCGGTGGTCCACTGATGGGTGGAGGTATAACAACAGGGTATGGCTGTTGATAAGGGGGTGGGGGGTAATAAGAAGTACCCCTGTATGCCGGTGGGTATTGAGGTGTTCCATACATCAGTGGTGGTTGGGGTTGTGGACTGTGATGAGTGGTGGCACCAATCAGTCTGTCTGCTGAGTGAGACATCCCAGGTTTGTCTTGTCCAAATGGCACAGGTTTTGGAAGATAAGGAAGTACAGTGTATAAGTACCCTGACTGTGCATAGATGAGGTCATACTGTTGGGCCTTACTGATGGCCTCCTCTTCAGATTGAGGGAAGGTGGAAGCTACATCCTTACCGAGGAGAGAGATAAGTGATCTAAGAAACCAGTCGAGACATTGTTGCTTGGTGGTTTCTGCTTTGCACAAACTACGTCGCCTATGCCACTCGTGAATGTGGTCAGTGATGTGTGTGGCCGAGGTTTGTTTGAAATTAGAAAGTAGTTCTAGACCATTGTCGTGGCAGATGGGTAATTGGAAGAAGTTCAAGAATGCTTTGGCCAATGACTTAAAAGTTGCGTGGGACCCTGATTTTTCTTCAACATACCATTTAGCCAATGGGCCAGTGAGTGTGTGTTGAAATAATCACAGTGTGATGGAATCATCCATAATTCTATTGGAGGAGAACCATAGATGAAAGGTCATGACATGGTTGGCAGGGTCATCGCCCGCCTTTCCTTCAAACTTTGGTATGTCTGAAGGTAGTTTGGTGGGCATTGCAGGCCATGTGGGTTCATGCAATATAGGATCATTGGTAAGTTTGTTGAGATCCAGTATGTTGAGAGAGGCCAAATATGGCATCTGCAGTGGGGGGGGAGGATTAGCTCCAGCCATAGTGTGTTGTGAACTTGACCCTTGAGGGGGGCTAGGTGGGTTGGTGCTTCCTCCTTGAGAGAAAGTGGGTCCCCCGCTTCCATGTAAAGGAGAGCAAGTGAACGTATGACCTTGGGAAGAGGACCCAAGTAATGTAGAACCAAGCAAAGCTGATCCTAAAACAGTAGCACTCACAGGAGTGTGTGAAGGAGGTTCTGATGAGCGAGTATGACTAGATACTCCCCCTAAGATAGTAGGGAGGTTTAGCAAGTGTCGTGAACGACGGGGGTTTTGTGGTTCCCCTATGATGTCAGACTAGCTGTGTGAATGCGTGCAAAGAGTGGTGAGAGTAATATAGAAACAAGAGCCTTTGCGTTGAATGTTTACACAATATATATATCCAAATCAAACTGTAATCAGATGTGCATCATACATAAAATGTTTTTGACAAAGAAGCATATAGATGGGTAAGTGGGTTTTGTCCATGTAGGGAATCAAAAGAAAACAAATGCTCGTGTCCTAGAAGACGTAACGTCCTTCCTCTCAAATAGCACTGGACCTTCCAATCGTACTCAACAGTGGGGTCTGAAGTCACTGAACTAGTGAAGGATGAAATAATTGGTTATAATGAGGGGTAAAGGGGGCATATCCCGAAAGAGCTGGCGATATTTCCCAATAGCCACACAAAATCCAATCAAGGTGCAATTGCAGC
>JZKD02S1607781.1:95321-133381 GCA_000966675.3 Picea glauca | reverse complement strand
TCAAAACAGTTTTTTGACAATTTTCGCAATTTATTATTTTTAGCAGTTTTAACTTCTAGGGCCATTTTGAGGGCCTAAATGAAGGTTTTTCAGTATCAAGTTCCTCAATGATATCCAAATGCAGTATTGAGCCCCCAAAATGAATCTCCTCGATGATACCTTTCCAACGGGCTATTACACACCTAAAACAAAGATCGTATGCAAAAGTTACGACCCCGGGAAGTTGATGTACTAACTTACCCAAACGGGGCCCACATGACTTTTGATGCTTCATCTCCTAGGGTTAGGTTTTTGGATGTCTAGGGTTTTTGGCATTCTTTATTATTGTAAAAAGGACTTCAGAGCCTCATTGTAACCTTCTTCTTGCGAATGCGCGCTTTCGTCACATCTCTTTTCAGAGATAAGCCGCCACCATTCCAGTAAGCTTGTTTCCGCTGCATTTTACAGTTTCAGCTTATTTCGTTATTGAATAGAAAACCAGTTTTACTGTATCTCTGTTATTTTGTGTTAATCACCTGTTAATAATCTGTATTCATTTCATTCTGCTCATAAAATCCGGATCAACATATGCATGAAAAAAAAAATGACATTGATCCAAATTGGATCATTATATTATTTTTCATTTATCTCGATGCTTTCAGAGTGGAAAAAATTGAAGAAATCAACTTGCAGGGTCATCTTGGTGGCAGGTCTCGGTTTGGAAAATTAGGGTCTGGAACCTTCCAGAGCCATTTTGAGGCATTACACGACATTTTTTGGGGTAAAAAATTTCCTAGAATAGCTTGGACCCCGTGATGCTATTCTACACATTGAGACCTTTCCAACAGTGCAAAAATCGCATCAATTAGAGCTCGTACACAAAATTTATGCCTCTTGTAAGTTGACCTACCATGTTGACCACCATGGTACGAGATGATGCCACAACAACCTCCATTACTCACACATATGGGGTTAGACACATACATAATTTCAAGAATATTCTAGAAGGTCCTAAACCTTATCACGATTGAGGGTTGAGGAATCCAAAACCCTACCTCTAAATGGTTATCATGTGTTATGTGAAATATTGGTCCACTAGGAGGAGAAGGGGTTCCATTCTATGTTAATGTATTTTGTTCTATAACATAGTAGAACAATTAGGAGTGGAAAATTAGAGAGCATAATAGAGGGGGTTAATTTTTTTTATCATCCTATCAGGCCACAGGTCTCATGTAACTCCATTGAGAGTGCCTTCTCCTTTGCACTTTCATTGTTTCCATACTAGAGAAAAGAGAGTAGAGAAACCTCACCTTATAGATCTGTTTTCTCCCATAAGGGTTTCCCATAGAAAATATTTGTGTTGTTTTTGGATGGTGTGTGATTGTATTTTATTGTTCTTTGTTTTCCACATTTTATCTTTTTCATGCATAAGCAAAAAATCAATAACTAAAGATTCTAGAATCTAAAGGAATTTAACCTTCATAGTGTAGATTTTAGTTTTGTTTATCAGATCTATTGTGATGAATTTTTCCAGTGGAATATCCATAACGGTTTACAGATCATTAATTCCCTTTCTAATGTTGATGAAGCTACAATTTGGAGGTTCATTGGGGTTCCCACCAAAGATATTGCATTGATCCAAACTTTTTTACCTAAGTAGAGAAATCTAAGAAGAGAATGGCTCAAAGTATTGCATCTTATGAGGACCATTTAAAGCAATATAGTTTTCCCCAAAATGATGCTCTCAATGAAGTTTATGAAGCTTGGAAAATGTTTGTGGAGAACTATAGAAAGTAACAAAGAGAAGCATCTACCTCCCAAGTTGATGAACCGAACACTCAAGCAAGGGAATCAAACAATCAAATTGATGACCCAAACAATCAAGGGAACCAAAGTGATTGGTTCTCTCTTCTCACTTTGTATAAATTAGATAGATGCAAGAAGAGAAGGGTTTTTCTTGGAGATTGTAAACTATTTTTCAATTTTAATTAAGAAACCAAACTAGCCGCTATTGGAGACTTATTCAACTATATGTATAGTGTGAGATTGTTCTTCACTTGCTCATGCTAGAATGAATGGTAGAGTAGTTGATTTTTCTATAGACTGTTCTCATGTAATGGAGATTATTTATTTCTATTGATATTCCAATTAGTTGATAACTTGTGGATGTGAAATGATAATTAGTTAGTTTAATTTAGGATTTCCTCATTTGAATAGATGGTTATCTTAATTTTTTAGCCATTAACATTCTGTGAACTATTTTCTATTTTTAATGGATGAAACTTACTATTAATTTCACATTTTCTTTTCTTTGTTCTTAAATTCTAGTCATGTACTTAGTATAGAATTATATTATGTTGTTATATTTTAGGATTTATTTATTTTGTGCAAAAAAAATAATTTATCTGGTGACAGCTGGGTCAACATACTAAAGGAGTTTGCTATAACAATAGAGCTAAAGTCAATTGGGCTAAATCTTTGTGCAACCTCTCTTAGTTTGAAAAAAGACATTTTCCCATCCCAACAAATGGTTTATTCAAGAATCAATGTCCTTATGCCACCCGCTCTCTTAAGTTTCAAGTGAATTTTATTGAAATTTGAAGCAATGCTAGGAAGTCACCATCCTTGATATTAATTATCTTGTGTGTGTATATTAGGTACCTAATCATTAGCATGTATCTATGGTGATATTTGATTCCACATTCATAATTAGTCTACTCTTTCCATGTGTGTGTTGTGAATAATTTTATATAGATAACAATTTTGAGACCAAGGTGGTTTTGGAGGCATTACCTATGTCAAAAAATTTGCTAATCTAAAAGTTATCCTTGGGTTGTAAGTTTCTAGAGCATCCTCCCTCAGTTTGACGCTAACAACATCAACATCACAGATATTAAATGCATACCTTATTAGTTATTTTTATTATTAATTCTCAATTCATAAACATGTGTAAGTAACAAACATGTAAGTTTAGCCTCACGGATTCCTACAACACTATATTCATCAAATGGTAAAGGTAGAGTAAACAAGAAGGAAGAAATCACTTTTCATTATTTACAACTAAATATGTCTTTCACAAAAACTAATTGTGTAGGTGAAGGAAGAGGCCATTGTAGCTTCTTACAACAATGCAACTAAATTAATGTTAGTAATTATGTGGAAATCCTTAACTTCTTGAAAGTGTAAATACTTGGATCGATGGGATACTTAGCACATGACATATAAGAGGAGTTGGTTTGTCACACTTGAAGAAATGTCCAATATTGGGAAAGTCGTGACTGTTAACAAGCATGAATAGCAGGTTAACGAGTTGTGGCATTAGTAAACAACACTTATAAGGAGATCTACAATTTCTTGCACATGATTTTCTTGGCCAAAAACTTGTTGACAATTAGCAAGATTGTAAATGCAACATTGGTTTTGTACTTTAGAGTTGTTTCTTATCCTTTTTAAAATGTTAATTCCTAAGGAATGAGATGGAAATGATTTGTACATGATTTGTGAGAAGTAACAATAGGATTTAATGGTGGTGAAGTGGCAAATGCAGTCATCTAGCATCATAGAATTTGGCATGCTAACAAGCAATCTATAGAGATTGATGCATGCTAGACTAAAAGCATTCTCTATGGATTTAGGTTCCAAGAGATGCACCTCATGTTGGATTCGCTCCTTTAAAGTGCCCATAAAGAGATCCAACCAATTATCCTCTGAGATGTTCTTTACCTTGAGACTTAGTTTTTGAAATTGTTGAATGTGTTTTGTAATTGGAATTCTTTATCGAAGATTTATCAATGGACTAAAGAATGTATTATTCTTAATATCCCCATAATGTGCTATCAATTCATCTGTAAAAATGGACCAAGAGACAATATAATCATTTTTTCTTTCACAAATCCATTGATACTAGACAAATTAATCATTTTCTAAATACAAAGATGCAATAGTTACCTTTTGTAATGTTGGAACTTGGTGAAGATCAAAGAATTGATCCATCTGGAATATCCATGTTATAGGGTCTTCTCCATCAAAATTTCTCATATCAATCTTCAGAATGAAGTAGTTCCTTGGTGCTGCATTGAAATCTTGATGATGTGGATCTTGAAGTGATGAATAATCATGATTCTATGACTCAATCTTTATTTCCTCTACATTTTCATGATTTCCTTGCATATTTTTATCTACTTTAGGGAGTCTCTCATCTAGGGTATGTAAGAACATGTCATACATGAAAATTTTCAATTCTTCCATCTTCTTTTCCATATGTTCCCGATTTTCATCCATCTTCTTTTTGGCTCTCCAATTTGGTGAAAAATTTCATCTCTTTCTTCTTGAGTCATGGTTGAGCTCTTTGGAGGTTTAGTTGACGAAGTAAATTCTGGAAGAACCTTTGGATCCATGTGGGAAAACTATTATTCTCCTCTTTTTCCTCTTTATCAAAATTTTTGAATCACCAAAAATAGATCTTCCAATCAAAAGTTATGCCAATTGTAAGTTATGTACCTTTCAAACCCTAATTTGGAGAATGTCTGGTGATTGACTTTTGTCTTGATATATCACTGAAATTTGAACCCTTATGAGTTTGAAATTTTGGCTTCTATTAATCTGATATGAATTCTTAAACTATTGAAAATTTCACAGTCTGAAACTTCACTGATAAAAAGGTTATAACAAAAATACCAAAATGTCTTGTTTAAGGCTAATTTAAGGATTAGTAAAAAACCACAACTTACACAAAATATATCTCACAAACTATAATGATTCAAAATATGAAAAAATTCCACATATAATTCACTATGTCTCCTCGGGATTCTGAAAATTTTAGAGTATGAAACTCCATTGAATGTTTTTTATAGAGAAAATAAAAATATGACTCGTTTGATACTAATTTAAGGACTAGTCACAAAACATAACTTCCACATGTGATATCTCCTAAAGTATAATGAAACATAACATGGAATTTTTACCACCTATTCTTTTCTATATTTCCTCAGTCTTCTAAAAAATTTGCGGTCTGAAACATCTCAGAAAACAAGTTATAACTAAAATTCCAATATGTCTTGATTAAATAAGAAAAACCCTAGGATATTATTCTCTCATACCAAATGTTATGAACCAACACCTTGATAATGATAAAAATTCAATGAATACCAGTCCACTTTGAGGCGTAAACCTCCTTTTACAATGCATTCAATTCGCAAGATAAGATTATCCTAATATTAATTCTCCCTAGTATACATATCAGAGACGAAGGGTACAATTATAATGAAAGTGTACAATGGAAGGTTCTAGCTGACCTACTAATATAACACTAGAAATGTAAGAACTCAATATCTAGGACTTAATAACGGTTTTTATGCTTAAAATGGGGCTTTGTTTAGGGCTTAACATACCATTTTCCTTTATCAATTTTTTGAAGGATTTACTTGCTTGACTATTGCCCACTAGGGTAGGTCCTTCATCCACTTGCATTATTCCTATTACCATTCCTTCATGAGAGTCATAAATATAGTGTTCAAAGGATCTCAAGTGATACCTCTTCACATATTTTTCTTTGGAAGTATCAGAAGGAGTATAAATATTACCAAGTCCATCTAAAAAATTTGGCCATCCTTCCCCTACCATTATTATCCAAGTCTTCTCCTTCCTCTACCATTTCCATTTTTGGAAATCAGGTCATATTCTCTTGTCCTAAAGGCATAATAGAGATAGGAGTAGGACCTATTCCTACCACATAAATCTCCAAAGGAAAAATTTTAACATCTAATCCCCTACTTAGTATGGGATCATTTCTATCAGAAGGAGTATTTTAGTCAATGATGTTACCTCCACTAGATGCTATCATTTTTTCTTCAATAGAAGGATGACCATACTTTGATCCTAGATTAAATCTTCTATCATTCAAATTGGAAGGTGAGATGAACGCTAATTTTAGTTGAGTTTTAGGAGAGATTTCCATATCCTTGTAATTATGTTTCAAGATGAACAATAGGCTATAAACATAGTTACATCCCCATGTGGATTCTTCTAACCTTCTCCAACAAACTTAATCTTTATATCTTCAACTAATACTTTTGGGGAGCCCCAGGAATATCAAATTGGTATTTCACTTCTAACCCTACTAATTCTTCTCAAAGGAAATCCATATTTTATATGGCCATGATGTTGGCACAGATGACATTGGAATGGGATGTTCTAATTTTCCTATGTTCACATAAGTTTCCATTATCCATAAATTAAATCTATCAAGTTTGCCAACCCTTTCCTCAAATCCATTTCCACTCACAAACAAGACATATCCTTATCTCAAATTGTGCAAAAGTGTTTGTCCAAAGAGACAAAATTCTGATTTGTATTTCCAATGATCCTCAAAGCTTCATCACTGCATAGTTTAGTAGGGAGTCCTAGTAATTTTACCCACAAGGCTTGTTTTGCTACCACCTCTCGATTAGGGCCAAAACATAGTTCCCACATGTTTAATTCTAGATATGTATTACTTGAGAACCAACATTTAGCCATAATATTATCATGATCCTTCTCTCCATTGAATAAGAATGTTATCCAAACTTTAGCCAAAATATGAAATTTTGGAACATAGCCCAATATTGGCTTCTAACACATGAATAGACACTAGTTGAGGGAGCCTATTGCTATGAATTTTTCATGAAATTTTCCATCAAGGGCCCACTTTTGGTAAGAGGAAATCTCCAACACACCCTCCCCGACAATCAAGTGAGGATGATCCTTACACTTCTTCACCACCTCGATCTTCTTATGGGATGAACGTGATGTATTAAAACCTTGTTCTTCCTTTCATATTTATTATTTTTTTCCACATTCCCTCCCAATAGGACTACCATAGAGTTGGTATTTAGACAAAAACAAGGATCCCACACCATAGAATGAAACCCTTTCCCTTTCTCAATTGATAGATATAACCATGGCTTTGATCCACACTCTTGAACAATACTAAGGATTATGTGTTGTTTATAGGTGTAATCCTTGGATTTGGCAGAGGGGGACACAATTCATAGTACCATTCAAGTGTAAAATCCAAATGTCTACCACTAGGTGACAATCCATAACTTTCTTCTCCACCCATTGTATTTACATTAAATTGAAAGGGATTGGAACTGGTGTTTCCAATATGATAGGGAGAAGTCAATGACCCTTTGTGCTAGCATGCAGAAAAAATATAGGTGGCTTCAACCCCCTCCCCAACCAATGGAAGGCTAGGGTTTTGGGATTCCAATCCTAATTCTAACCCTAATGCATAAGAAAATTTCATAGATGCATTAGAAATTGGCTTACTTTTTGGGTCGATCGGACGTGCCCCTATTGAAAAAGGAAAGATGGTGGTGTTTTCCAAAGAATATTTTGAGTAGTCCATCACATCTTCAATTTCCCTTTCAATTTACATCTTGAAATTATAGGGAAGAAGGGAGAGAGATTCATTCAGGTTGACTTTGTACGAGTGCCTCATTCTTTGCTTAAGTGTGTGAGGGTGGGGTGATAAAGCAACATCATATATATATATTGCTTTATTCGTAAAACCTCAATACAAGTTCAAATGACACTAATAACAATCTAAGTGAGGGATGAGACATAAGTCTCTCAAACATTCATAATTTCAAAATAACAAAGTCTTCTTATTCCAAAACTTGTAGGTATAATGTCTTACAAACTATCCTAACAAAAAGAAAAACCTACATAACATAAGTTAACTATAACACTAATTATAAAACCATTACATACGGTCGACTGTTGAGTCTACCTAGCTAGTAGTATTCAACTCCACTTGGGAATATTCTTAACTCTCATGATGCATAGAGTCATCTTGCAACAATGCCCGAGGGAAAAGATTAACAAAGTCGACAATTCAAATAATAAGGTCTTTGATCATAGAGAAGGATGCTTCCAACTTAAGGAATTTCATTATGAGAATGGATAGGGAGCTTTGAGATTCATGCTCCTATTCCCTTAGACCTAGAATAGGTTTCTTGGATCCATGTAGAAACTATTGGAGTCCACATAGAGACTGTCTATATATTTATTGCCTTTGTGTATTTTTGCCTCAAATTGAGACCATCATGCCTTTGAATTCTCGGAAATCCTAGATAGGTTGCCTTGAATGACCACAACCTCATTGGATAAATTCTAAAGACACATTATTAATTCATGGAAGTCCCCCACCATGGCCCAATAGTAATTTCAATGTTCCATGTCAAGGACAAAAACCCAATACAACCTGCAACCTATTTCTCCAACCTTGAACCTTAAGAAAGAGTGGGAAACATAAGAGATGACACCAAGATATTTTGGAGAGAGGGAAAAAATGAATGAGAGAAACCATGTGGCATTCCTTGCATAAAGATCACATTCCTTCTAAATTCCTCACCATTTATTTCCATGCTTTTCGAGGAGGATGAAAAGATGGTAAGCATGATTTGCTAAATCTCCCACACTTGAACTAAAACAACATCAATACTAGGCATTGAAGTCTTGCATATGTTGAGAAAGTAATTCCTAGAATACTAACATCAAGAGGAATGATCACTAACTAAGCCCAACTTAATTTCCCATATGATGTGTCAAGAGGGGGAGGGAATACCCCATCCAACTAATATTATTAATGTTCATGGGATTGGGAGGATTTAAATTTTTTCCCTACCTTCCATCCAAACCCAAAAATAACCTTCGAGCTTCAGTGATTTTATTTTCTCCATTTGATATTCCTTAGAGTTGAGGTCTCACTTCATATGGAAGAGGGAAACATCGTGAAAGCTTCAAAGTGATCAAACTCTTTGTTGGATAACGTTATCCGTGTGTGAAGAGGAGGGAATTTTCCTTGGATCAATGCATAGATAACGATGGAGGAGTTTCCAATGATGACAATGTTTTCCTAATTGCTCTCTTTTAGGAGTATGTTTCCTTGATAATTTGCAAGCACCTCAACTTTAATTATTTATGGCATGTTCTAACTCATAAGGCTATGTATTTTCCTAATTTCCGTGGAGACCAAATATGTGCCCTTGCACTTTCTGTCCCTTATAACTATAACATTAATAATAATAAAATGATACATATTTTTTACCAAAATTAATTCCCCTCACCCTTCCACACTTAAGTATTTAGAATGAGGAAACTGGTACCTTGCCAATGCCGTATGAATATCCCCCATCTTCCCTAATTTTCTATATGGATGGTGGTATTGACCACTAGCTGCAATAATGATTGGTAACCCCTCGAGAATGGTGGGAATGGATTTTATGACCTCCCTGGACAATACACCTTAGCATAAAAGGTTGAACCAACTGTGTTATCCATTGGGACTAAAAACATTATACAATTATATTTTAATATATTTATATATAGTTTTTGTTCATATGTGGTTGGTTCTCCACAATAAGGTGCTTACCTGAGATAACTTGCAAAAAAGAAACAAGAGTGGGCATGGCAAATACTCATTAAATAATGCCAATCATGAATTAATTTCACATTTGCTTATTTCTTGTTCTTATTCTTTTACTTCATAAGTTTGGAGGGAGATTGAGCATTCCATTAGTTTAATAAACTCTTGGAATGATAACACTATTGAAGAATGTTCTGGGATGGAAATGTTGTTTTAAAGAGATTCAAATATCTTCCTATTATAGTTGCTTGGGAAATTTACTTATCTAAAAATGTTACTCTGTTTGAATATAAGCTCATTCCTCCTATTCAATGTGCTATGTGTTATGTAGAATATGAATATCCTTAGTCAACTCAAACTTGAAAATCCCATTAAGCAAGTTGTGGAAGAGGTCATAAATAAGCTAGGGGCTTAGATATATTTCAATAAAGCAGCTTAAGGAGACCCTCGAGTTTGTGGAGCTAGGGGTCTGTTCATTTGTAAGATTTTCATTGATTAAAATTTAAAGCAACTTTATGAAGGGCGCCTAACAATTTCATAGAACTTAGAACAATAAAGAAGCTTAAGGAGACCCTCGAGTTTGTGGAGCTAGGGGTCTGTTCATTTGTAAGATTTTCATTGGTTAAAATTTAAAGCAACTTTATGAAGGGGGCCTAACAATTTCATAGAGCTTAGAACGTTGGAACTTACTTTTATATTAACATTTAAAAAAGGCACACACAAAATTAAGGTATTTGGAGAGTCACAGTTATAATCAAGTAGATGAAGGGCTCATATATAAGTGAAATTTTCCTTTTGCAACCTATATTTAATGAGGTCCATGCTATGAAATTTACTTTCCAATCCATATATTTTCATCCTTTCCCTTAAATTATGTGATTTTTTTTTTATTTGTGTAATTGAAATAATAATTCGTATTGTTGTTACATATATAGTTATTTTTATGATAGTTAATTGCATAAAAAGCAAAGTGTTATTCCAATGTTACGTAAGGTGGAATTTGTGAATGGGTATGCAATTAAATTAAAATGAAAACGAAAGGGTGATGTTTGACATAGAAGTTTAGAAAACAAAACAGTACACATTTTATAAATCATAAAAATGATTATTTGTACAAATGATTTAATAAATTAAATCTATGAATTTAAATTAATTATTTTTAAAAATATTTATTTTAATTATTTTAACTTTTATAAATTAAAATTTTATGAATTGATTTTTTTAATTTAAAAATTTGCAATTTATTAATATATTTTAATAAATTTGATATCCTAATTAAATCATAATTAATAGGTCGATCACATTCGACTTAGGTCATATCAATCCTGCATAGGCCATACCAATCCTTAGTTCACTGTATTTTTTTAGGTGTCTCCTCTAGACTACATCAGATTTCGAACCCGGGTCGCTCTACAAACAAAACTCTTCGAAACCAATCATGTTAATGGGATTTAACACCAAATAATTTTATATATGTAATTTTTTTTTTTCACAAAATATGGGAGATTTCATTAAGCAAAAAGGCGTGGTCAAAACCACTTAGTACAAAAGAAGCCAGATAATATGGCAAAATTCTAGCTTTGGCAGAGCCATTAACCTCTAATGTTCAGTCATTCTACTATGCCATATCCAAAATCTAGTACTATTGTTATTTTGAATTGTATATATTCGGTAAAAGATATAGTTTATACAAACTGAAAGACATAACATACTAAAAAAGAGATGATTTGTAGCTTAACTCTGTCCACTTCCCTTGGCTAGCTTGTCCATGTTCACTTCAGACTCAGCTGGGACATTTAGATTTGGTATATTCAACATCGCCAGGACCTCCATGCCATCATCTGGCTCACTTGAAGTAGAAATACTAGAACCCTCCTCCCTTTGTTCCAGTTGATGCTTCATAGTTTCTTGTTGGCCTCTCAGAGCATCCACTTCATCCTATAACTGGCCAATCATTGGTTTGTGTTGTACCAACATGTCCAATGCAAATGAGAGGGTAGAATTGAGGGTATTGACCTTAATAATCAATTTCTTCCTCTCTTCCAACTCGGATTCTTCCGCGTCCTCTACTGCCTTCCAATTATTAAGCCTTGGATCCATACTACTCCTGATATTCACAGTGACTAGAAAATAAAAACCCAGAGAACATAACAAGGAGAGTGCAAAATTACTTTGAATCTCTTCCTAGGATGACCCACGGGCTTCAATCAATGAATAATCAACAATAATCATAAAATTTAAAAGCACCAAAATGCCCAATTCCCTGTCCACCTTCAATAGGAAAACATTTGTCGAGGAAGCTAAAAAAGGTTTGATTCCCAATAAGAAAATACACACAAAGCTAAACCCAAATCAAACCTTTTATCCCCAACTTCTAGGGAAAACTAAGGAGATGATGTCTCAAGGCCCTCGGGTTGTAGACATGGAGTATTGAGAGGCAACTTGACCAACAATGTCCACTTGCACAAACAGAGACCCACCTCACCACCACAACTCCAGGTATGTCTCGACAGTATCCACCACATCAGATGGCCTCCAGAAGACATTGGGTTTTTCTCTATGAGGTACAAGTCAGGTATTATGGTGGGTGTCATTTCAATATTTGAGGCATTTGAGTTTGTTTCATCTATTACTGCATTTGATTATGTGACGTTTTCTTGGAAATTATGCTCTTTTCCATATTTCACTTTGGTGGTTGACATAATTCCCTAGTAAGTGGGTAAACCTTAGGGATAGGGATGCTACTGGGAGGTCCTCTTGACGAGTTATCATTCCATTCCCGACATACTTTTCATTTTCCACAATTCATCCCCTCATCTCCTTATCTTTTCATATTTTCGGGTGTACTGACCCAAGAAGGGGTTGTCCCTCATTTCATGGGAAGAAGGGGTTGAAGTACCAGAGGTTTGTAGCTAGAAAAAGATAAAATCCAAAACCATTAACCTTCTATATTCTCACCCAGGGATCCTGAGGACAATGAAATGTCTCTCATAAAAATTGATGGGACCCATGAAAGAATAACTAATAACAAATTTCCAACCAGGGAGGGGCATGTGTGAACACTATTTTTATTGCTTAGGTAGANCAACCCTTAGCTCACTGTATTTTTTTTTAGGTGTCTCCTCTAGACTACATTAGATTTCGAACCCGGGCCGCCCTACAAATGAAACCCTTCGAAACCAATCATGTTAATGGGATTTAACACCAAATAATTTTATATATGTAATTTTTTTTTCACAAAATATGGGAGATTTCATTAAGCAAAAAGGCATGGTCAAAACCACCTAGTACAAAAGAAGCCAAATAACATGGAAAAATTCTAGCTTTCGCAGAGCCATTAACCTCTAATGTTCAGTGATTCTACTATGCCATATCCAAAATCTAGTACTATTGTTATTTTGAATTGTATATATTCGGTAAAAGATATAGTTTATACAAACTAAAAGACATAACATACGAAAAAAGAGAAGATTTGTAGCTTAACTCTGTCCACTTCCCTTGCCTAGCTTGTCCATGTTCGCTTCAGGCTCAGCTGGGACATTTAGATTTGGTATATTCAACATCGCTAGGACCTCCATGCCATCATCTGGCTCACTTGAAATAGAAATACTAGAACCCTCCTCCCTTTGTTCCAGTTGATGCTTCATAGTTTCTTGTTGGCCTCTCAGAGCGTCCACTTCATCCTGTAACTGGCCAATCATTGTTTTGTGTTGTACCAACATGTCCAATGCAAATGAGAGGGTATAACTAAGGGTATTGACCTTAATAATCAATTCTTCCTCTCTTCCAACTCAGATTCATCCACGTCCTCTACTGCCTTCCAATTATTAAGCCTTGGATCCATACTGCTCCCGATATTCATAGTGACTAGAAAATAAAAACCCAGAGAATATAACAAGGAGAGTGCAAAATTACTTTGAATCTCTTCCTAGGATGACCCACGGGCTTCAATCAATGAATAATCATAAAATTGAAAAGCACCAAAACGCCCAATTCCCTGTCCACCTTCAATAAGAAAAATTTCATCGAGGAAGCTAACAGAGGTTTGATTCCCAATAAGAAAATACACACAAAGCTAAACCCCAATCAAACCTTTTATCCCCAACTTCTAGGGATAACTAAGGAGATGATGTCTCAAGGCCCTCAAGTTGTATACATGGAATATTGACAGGCAACTTGACCAACAATGTCCACTTGCACAAACAGAGACCCACCTCACCACCACAACTCCAGGTATGTCTCGACAGTATCCACCACATTAGATGGCCTCCAGAAGACGTTGGGTTTTTCTCTATGAGGTATAAGTTAGGTATTATGGTGGGTGCATTTCAATATTTGAGGCATTTGAGTTTGTTTCATCTATTATTGCATTTGATTATGTGACATTTGCTTGGAAATTATGCTCTTTTCCATATTTCACTTTGGTGGTTGACATAATTCCCTAGTAAGTGGGTAAACCTTAGGGATAGGGATGTTACTGGGAGCTCCTCTTGACAAGTTATCATTCCATTCCCGACCATACTTTTCATTTTCCACAATTCATCCCCTCATTTCCTTATCTTTTCATATTTTCGGGTGTACTAACCCAAGAAGGGGTTGTCCCTCATTTCATGGGAAGAAGGGGTTGAAGTACCAGAGGTTTGTAGCTAGAAAAAGATAAAATCCAAAACCATTAACCTTCTATATGTTCACCCAGGGATCCTGAGGACAATGAAATGTCTCTCATAAAAATTGATGGGACCTATGAAAGAATAACTAATAACAAATTTCCAACCAAGGAGGGGCATGTGTGAGCACTATTTTTATTTCTTAGGTAGAAGCCCCACACATGTTTCCAACTTGGGGAAGCATGATGTGACCAGGGTAGAGTCAAGGTGGGAACAATTTTTCATGTTTAGGTAGAAGCCCCACCTTGGCTTCAACCTGGAAACATCCTAAAATAATTAATGGCATTGAATGGGTTTGGAAAAAGGATGCATTGAAAACGAAAGTCCAACACACCCTCTACAAAGGCACCCATAAGTGAGACACTACAACCCCTTGTATGTAATGAAACCCATAACCAAAAGTCTTTCCCTCATCCATGTCACATCATCCACATGACTTAGAAAGAGGCCCCCTCAGGAAACACCCCTAAACTTGAGGAATGATTCACCCAATAGGTCGTTTTGTCAACCCTCCCATACCTAAACTTTGCAAATTGCATAGGGTCTTTGAGCATTGGTTTATTTTGATGAGGCAGTTTGGATGTACATGCTTAGATGGCTCTCTTATTGATTCAATTTACTCATCATGATGTGTTGACTTGAGATCCTTAGAGGGTTTATCAATTTGTTTTTGCAGGACCCAACTGGTGGACAATTTTGGAGGAACAAGCCTAGCTTGGGCTTCTATGGGGATTGAATCCCATAAGTTGGATGTTAAGGGCCCACATGTCAGATCATGATGACTTGTCTTTGGAGGCCTAAAGGACACCTTGGATGACCTTTCCTAGCCCCCACATGCCAAACGATTTTCTTGAAGGGGCCAAAACATCACCCTTGAGGAGTTGATGTCATCATTGGGGCTAGGGTTGTGGTGGTGAAGTTGTTATTTGTTGACACTTGGCATGACTTGGTGGGAGGAAGCTATAACACATGAGAGGGAGGCTCTATGAGCCCTAACGACTTCAAATTTCTTCTCCAATGACTTTCTCAAAGGGTCAAAATGTCACCCTTAGAGGGGTGACATCATTCTAGGGTTTCTATTGTGCACTTTTTAAATTTTAAGTTTGAATTAAAAATGAATTACTTGTGTAAAGGGGAAAAATAAGGGTTTTTGTCCCCTTATTTTGTGTTTACCCTAACTTAAGTGGACAAACTATGTTTAAGACATTTTGTATAAATAGAGATCATTTGTATTTCATTATCATCATATCTCTCCCATTGTAAGAAGACTATGTGGCTGAAATTTTCGCTATACTTGAGGATTTTTGGTATCTATCTCTCTTGTAAATGATTTTTGGTGTATCTCTTGATGAATGGATGAGCTAGGGTGGTGCAAACCTCTTGGAGACTCTTTCTCTTGCTTATGAATGGTTTTTCATGGTTAAACTAGGGGTTGATCTTGAAACTTTCTTGGTTTTTGGTGAGGAAAATCTGCATTTCTCTTGCTTATTTCATGATATTGTTGGTCATAAACCCTAGGAGGAGTATAATTACATAGACCCTCCATCAAGTTCTTTCCATTTACTATTTTACAAGTCTCTTATTGAAAGGTGTCTTGGAGGAGTACAAGGGTGTACACCCTCCTTGTTCTATCTTGAAGTCGGTTTACATACACTAGGGAGTAAGAGGATTTACACCCCTAGGTTTTTTTTATCTAACTTGTGTTTCAAAGACTCCATTCACCCAAATCTTAAAGGCACTAATATGATTTTTGCATTGGAGAAATAAAGTACCTGCCTTGGTAAACATGATTTAGTAAGATATCAATCTTTTTCAAGTTGCAATCTTTTGTTGATGCCTTGCGGTTGCTATACCCTCTAGGGCATCTTACATAGCTTAATCTTCCTTTTGTTGTTATAAAATTGTATCTACAACCATTAGGGCTGCATAAACCCTAACACATTTTCATTAATAACTCACTACTCAACCGTCTAAAATTGTTAAATTTTACCCCTATAATCTATTAAGGCTAGCACACTTTTTGGGTGGATTGTTGGCAAGTTTTGATGGTTTATCTCTTGGATGTAATAACTTGAATTCTATAGAAATAAGGCTGAAAATTACATCTCTGCAACACTTTTTCTTTCAGCCTTATTTCATGCTAGAGTCTTTCTCTTTCATTCTTGAGTTGAACTAGTACTTACTAGCTTGTCTCTTACTTATTCAACTAGACTTTTAACATCTTTATTTGCAGCTCTTATTATCATTTTATTTCTGATATATATTATTTTTTATTGCTGTAATTGTTGTTCCTGAGTCTGTACTTAAGGCTTAAAAGTACAGTGTCAAGGCATTCGAAAGTGGGTAAAAGATGGAGAAAAGGGTAACGTCAACCTTCGGTAAAGGAAACTAGGGAAGATTTCTACGTTGGCATTGTCTAGCTTCCAACTGTTCCTGGATAGTTATATCTTGTTCAATGGCTTCCCATGAACATTCCAATTCGACCCGGTTAGTAACAGTTTTAAGAATTGTGTCAAATAATTTTAAAGTGATGTGTGTTTGGTCTGGTAGTTCGGGTTCGATATTAGGTTGTGTTGGTGCAGGGACAGTCATGGGGGAACATTAAAAGTAGGAAAGACTTCAAAGAAAGATTAAGTGTTGTCTCAATTTGGTCGAATAAAAGAGAATTTACAGTTTTAGGAATAAAAAAGGGATGCAAATCAAAGGCTCTTTCCCGTAATTGTATTATATTTTAATAAAAGGTGCGAGATGGGAGAAAACATTTAGCTGTCCATAGTGTAAGGTTTCTACCAGAGTAGTGTCTCGCAAATAAACAAAAGAGGAAAAGGTAAGGAAATAACCGATGTAGCAGAGAATATATGTAGAATTCTGAAAATGAAGATTAGTCTTACACCCGCTGATAGCTGGTGCAGAGGAAAGACAATAAACAATTACAGAAAACCAAAATTCATTCGCTATAGTAGTGGTCGTACTAAAGTATAACAAAGCACAATCAATTATGAATTATGAAATGAAATGAAATATGAAATACAAAGAAACAAACTTGTAACACATTCTTGACAGAATCGCGAATCTTCAGATTTGCTTGTATTAACTTCTCAAATGTAAAAAACTCTGCTACAATCGACACAAAAAGTTCCAGCCATGTTTATTTCTTTCTGTGATATATTTATACAATTTTACAAATCAGGTAGAATCTCAACAGTCACAAAAATTCGGTTACAACAAGGAGGAGTACAATCGCTCCATTCCTCCTACTCTGTCCTCATTTGGTGCCAGATGTTTGTCGTTGTGCGAGCCCGGTACAGGTGATACATCTTTCCACAAGATGAGATATTAGCCACGATGGTTCAGCTTGACAACTGGCTTCGAAGAAGTAGCATTCATGGGCTAATTGTTGTAGCCTATCCTCCATTTGTCCATCGATGATGTTGATGGCACATAGTTGCGCGCTGGGTTTGATCATGCACTTATCAACTTGGACTATGTCCACCACATTCATCTGAGAGATATCGGTCGAATCTCTCTCTTCCTTTTCCTTTAGATCAAGTGAGATTTGTTCCACATTCATCTGCATCAACGTCTCGACGTCGCCTCCGCTGTCAATGCCAAGTAGCTCGTCGTCTATAGAATTGAAAGCCTCCTCCAAGGAATTGGTTATCTTTTGGGCTTGTTGCTTGCCTTCGACGATGTTATGCTCCCATTCCTTTAACAAAATATTTCCTCGGGTTTGTTCAGAGATGGTGAGCCTGGGAACACCTACCGAAACTCTATTATTCGTGGCTATCACCGCCTCTTGGAAAGCGACCCGAGCCGCTCCGGCATCCCTTTCTCTGGCATATAGGTTCTCGAAAACCTGATTGACCAACAGATAGTTTTTCCGGATCGCTCCCACCTTGGCGAGCAAATTCTGTTGAGCCGCAGAGATTCTGCTTCGAATTTCGATTGCTTGGGATTTGAACATCCCAATGTTTATCATTCTGCTCTCGGTGATTTCTACCCGAGCTTGCAACTCTTCAATCAAACTCCTCTGTTGGCTCGCTTGCATCCGACCATCCCAGACCACTAGCTGTGCTTGCTCAAGCTTAGTTTTGAGCACCTCTATTTCATTTTTATCAGCCAATCTGGCCTGCTCTATTTCCACGCTCGCCTGACCTTTATCATTCTCCGTGGCTGAGGCCAATCTGGCTTCAAGAGTCCCGATTAGGCGATTTTTTCTCTTAAGTTGGTTCTTCAAAAGTCCGACCGAGAATTGATTCTCTGAGGCATACGCTCCTAGCGTCCCTGCGATTTCAGTGGCGAATTGCTCATTCTTTTTATCTTTTCCATGAGTCATAACTTTATAATTTTTGGCAGTCGACTCTCCTTCCTGGTAGAATTCCCTTTTTATTACTGCTTTTCTCTTTTTATCAAATAAAAACTCATTAGGAGGGAGTGCTTCTGCTCTTATGGGCCTCACCTCCTCATTGAATATCCATCCTTCTTCTATATTTCCCTGCGTCGACTGCAAGGGGGTGACATATCTGATGGGTGCTCCAATTTGTTTCACTGATTTTCCTGGGGTATCGACCGGGTTCTGCTTCTTTGGCAGTTCTGGGGTCTTTACCTCGGTCTCCAGATTCTGTTTCTTTGGTGGGTTCAGAGTCTTTTCCTCTGCTTCTGGATTCTTCAATTGTTCCTCCTTGTCCTAGTGTTTTCCCTGGTCAGGAGTTGCATCTTTAGAACCTTCAGCATACTTCTGTTTCGTCTCCGAACTACCTGGACCCTCACTGCGTAATACAGCGGGGAGAAAGCTACGTCGGTGTTCCTGGAATTTCAATACCTCAGCTCTATCCTCGGGTGCCAAGGATTGAATCTGGACTAGAATTTCCTCATAGGACCTCGCTCCTCGAAAAATGTCATCCGAGGGTGAATTCTCATGCTCAAATCTTTTGAGCCCGCAATTTGCCAAATGATTGCTCACGACCCTCTGTGGATCGTGCTTCTTGTATTCGATGGAGACCAAATTTAGGTCTTCCAGGGCTGCAGACTTGGCTTTGGCATGCCCGAAATCTAATAAAGAATAAAAATTCAAACGAATGGGAAAAGAAGGCCATACCTTCTTTGAGTACCCTTTGAGCTCTTTACTTACACCGCCAATTACCGTCTGCCGAGCGACCTCGCGACAAGCCAGCTTGTCAGGAATGAACAATGGCAGCGCATGCGGGGGAACAAAAGCCCCAAAAACTCTGCCTCCATGTACCATTCCGCTATGCTGCTCATATTTGTCGCAATGTTTTCCGAGATATGGGGTGGTGGGTGACCAAAAATGGCGATATGCAGGGGCACCATCACCCAGTTAAAAATTTCATATGCGAAATTTTTTGTTTTGTTTTCCCATAGTTTTTCATGATATATATGTATGGGTATGTCTTCGGCTGGAGTCCAACCCCAACTCATCAATGGAAATGGTGTCATAGAACAAATTGCGTCCATAATATGTGCGGACATGAAGAATGAGGATGACCTCCCATTTTTCTTGTGCTCCCGATACTCTATGACCCGATTGGCCAAGCTATCCGAAAGAATCTTTGCCCAATCAAAGGAACAACCTTATGCAACCCGAAACATAAGAGGCACCCATGCAAGGAAAAAATGCACTATGTCCTCTCTCCCATATAACCAACATGTCATCATGGCCACATATCTGTACTGTGGCTCTAAAGAGGCGGTTGAATATATGTCGTGGTTATCAGCTCTGAACTTCGCTGTGTTTGAAACCCAATCCTTTATCAAACGATCCATGGTTTTATCGTATTGTATGCATTCCTTCTCCTTGAATTCTTCCAAGAACTCTGTGCCATATGTGTGGTCGGATGTCGCGGGTAGCTTATACATGGTTTGCAGATGCTCCAGCCTAAAGGTTCTAACGGTGAATCTCTGCTCATTCATGATAGTCCTGGTCGGTATGTCCACATGATCCAACGCCCATCGGACCATGTCATAATATGGAAGCAACCGCGGTCTGGCTGCTACTCTGTGCATTCCGAATTGGACGACTATTTTGTACTTGATGGTTATATAATCTCTTTCGTTGCCGTCGGAGTCGTCGGAATAATCCACCAATTCTGATTGCAGCATATCTGAAACATACGACCAGTTAGGGACCGAGTCTGTATTTCGGGGTGAAGTATCAGAGACATTATCTGAGCCTTGTCCCGAAACCTCGACATTCTCCTTTGCTGCTTTCCACAGAGCCATGGCTGAAGCTTGCGTTTTAGCTCTTCTGCGATAGAACTGCGTATACATACAGAAGTCAGTTTACTCAGAAGTGATGAGCTCTGTGTGCTATGAAAATACATTCGTTATAATGAAGCACAACTCTTTCATATATTTGAAAACTCGGTACCTTTCAAACCAACCTGTCAAATCATAATTAGAAATAAATTTATGCCGTAAAAATCCGATCTTATATTCATACATTTACCCTATTTCCTCATTAATGTCATAAATTTTGGCGGTTTAAAAGTCAGTTGGCGTATGGAGAGAAAAGGCCCCTTCGTAAATTGTGCAGGCATCAAAACATGGGATATGACTTGATTTATCTTAATCAATCCAATCTCGCCAACGTTAATCAATTTCTCGCTACTCGTTATATCGAGGATTTTCCTTTAACATTTTGAGTCTCCAACTCCCGAGACTGCGAGGACCGATTTTGGTTTAATTAAAGGTAATCACGATTTGGGGCTTGATTAATTTTATAATTATTTTATTCTCCATATCACAACTCGAAGCTTCAAAGATAAGTTTCCGGGAGATTCACATGCCGAGCTGCGAAACCGCGAGATCACGATAGCATGACTTAATTAAGGGGAAGATAATCTTGGATTAAGTAATTAATTAATCAAGCTATAGTTGCATCGTGATTTCGAGAATCGAGGTTTAGACGATATAACTTTCGAAAAGGATAGTGCCGAGTGGTGAAATGCCGAGAGAATCTTTTACCACGTTTTAGCTTTTACCCTTAACCTTGACACGAGTCAAACGAATAAGGATCTTGTGTTCTTGGCTATCGGGGCTATGACAATAAAATGTTGGGTTTGGCAAATGCCGAGGCGTGAAACCCCGATGACGTCTGACCATGAGTTAAGAAAATTTTACCCTCATTACTGTCTTGAGTGAAAATTTTAAAACGAGTTCGTTGTTTCGTGACTCGGACGTGTGAAATACATGGGTTATGGTATCCGACCTGTGAGATTGTGAAGTAGAACAAAAAGATGGAACATTCTTATGAAAAGTAGGACTATTTCGAGCGCAGAAAAATCATCGCTGCTTATGTGATCAAGCTTCAGAGATCATTGATATCTCGGAGGGAAAAATAAAACCATCTTTACATTTCAAGCATCAAAATAAAAATTGTGACAGGCTAAAAAACAAGGGTGGCTCCAACATAGGCTCCAACTAGGGATCCTGCCTTCCTGTGAGGCGGGAAGAACAGTAGACCACGTGCCAATAATGGGTAAATGGTGTCAAAATCTCAATCAGGCGGAAAGGTTCCGAGAAAAGAGGATCAAAGGGGGAAAAAGACTCTGTTCTTTACCTTGAAAAGTTTTTTCAAAATCAGATACTCTTTTCAAACACAGCTGTAGTCCCTTTCACAATTTTCCCTTTCCCACTACTAAATTTAGGTATGTTTTAAGACAATCAAAATAGTCCTAGGAGACTCAACAGATCTTGTGGCTCTCGGCTTGCATCGAAATAATGATATTATATGTTTTTAATTGGGGAGTCCCGTCTGAATTTGGGATGTGGATCAGGTTTTAGAAAGTATTGGTTACCAGAGTAGAGTGATATTCATGTATAACAACCTTACAGATATCTCAGACATTGCTTCACTGCCAGCAAGCCTGTTCAGTACCCCGGTGAAGTTATCTGGCCCCTTTCACTGAATTTCCTTTCACCACTTCGGAATATATTTATGCATTTAAATGCTGAGACGAGGGAAATCATTCTTGAATTTCCTTTCATCGTCTTCTTGGACTAGGTGGGGGCAATCATTTATGAATTTCCTTTCACCACCTGTCTTATAATTTGCTTTTTTGAGCGCGAAGATGGGGGCAATTAGTTTATATCAGGGCTGATATCTGTATAATATTTTGCATTAGAGGTCTGCCAACTTACTTTGATTTCTTGGTACCAACCTTCCCTTGACCTTTACAACATCTTTGTTTTTAGGGAGAAAAGGAAAATAAATTTTTAAGGGGCATCCTATTTGAGCAAGCTTTAATCCTCCGATGTTGTTGTAAAACCTAGGAAAGTTAGGATCACTCTAAACGTTCCTTTGCTTAGCAGGGGATCAAGTAGTTGTGAAGACCCGCTTTCTTTTCACAATATGTTTTGAAACTCACGAGGCTAAAACAAAAAACTTTTATCCCTTCGTAATGAAACAGAAAGATGGTAGCTTGTCAGAAGTTAGACCCGAAGACAGACAGGGTGCCAGGTAGCGATTTATTGACTGAAAATACAGAGGTCAAACAGTTCGAGACTGACTCTTTTAGATATCTTTGGGGATAGTTTATTTTGATCGACCGTTTCTAGATTCAGTGTATCATTATTTTACATCAAAGATTATCAAGCCAAGAAACAAACCTGTTATCTAACATTTTAGCCGATATTGCAGTTTGAATGGCGTTACCTCGGTTTTATTTGACAGTCTTTTACAACGTATGTTTTTGAAAAAGCTCATTTTATCTTTTCATTTCATTTTCTTTGCGCAATATGAAACTACTTTAGGTATCACCTGTTTTATGCCGATCTATTTTTGACACCGACTTGCAAATTACCTTTCCTGCTAGTTTTGTATGCAGCTGGAATCCTGTAAAAAACCAATACGAATCTTATTTGCAATGCGTCGAAATTTCATGAACGAAAATAAAATCAAAAGAAATACTTAAACGAAATTATATATATGTACATCAAATCTATATATCAATTTTTTTTTTTTTTATTCATAATTTTTTTTTTTTTTTTTGGATCTGGCGACTGTTAGGTCATGTAATTCTTTAGATACCTCCCGTTGACAGGGGCATGAAGGACTTCTCCGTCTATATTTTCCATAAGGAAGGAACTTTTCCCTTCTGGAGCCGAGATCCTGAATGGTCCATACCAGAGGTGGTCAAATTTACTATGCTTCACGGCTTCCTCCCTTCTTACATCCCATCTTAGCACTAAATCGCCTGGAAGGAATTCCATGTCCTTTGACTTGCGGTCGAACAATGCTTTCATATCATCTTGGTACTTCTACGTCTTTTCATCAATTTCAACTCTATGCTGTTGAACCTCAATTAGCTGATTAATTCTCCTGGTTACATGATTGGGTTCTTCGTTTTGATCCTACCATAACTTCATCACTGGTAATGCTAGGTTTATAGGTAGAACAACATCTGTCCCATAGACCATTTGAAACGACAAAATGTCGATAGACCTTTTAGTGTTGATGCAGTTCGCCCATAATGCGTATTTTAAGTGCACATGCCAATACCTTTTATTTTCATCCAATACTTTCTTGATTATGTTCACCAGGCTCTTGTTAGATGATTCAGCCAATCTGTTCCCCTGGGGGTAATATGCTGTGGAATGGCCGAGAACAATGTTATACCTCTGACAGAAGCTGATCATAGCCATAGATTTAAAAGCCTGGGCATTGTCGGTAACTATCTTTTGAGGAAAACTGAATCTTGACAAAATATTGTCTTCCAAGAAATCGATTACCACCGAGTCTGTTGCTCTTTTGGTTGGAATGGCTTCCACCCACTTAGTAAAATAATCTGTAGCTGTTAAGATCCACTTATGTTGAGCATTGGAATGGGGATTAATTTCCCCTATGAAGACTAGACCCCATTGTTGAAATGGGGATTCATCTTTGACTGGAACTAGGGTCAATGTAGGGAGCTTCTGTTTGCCTGCGAATATTTGACAAGGGTTGCAGGCACGCACTTTGGCATTGACGTCCGAAAAGAGTTTCGGCCAATAGTACCCAGCCCTCAAGATCTTGTAGGTCGTAGCTCTCCATGCATGATGCCCCCCATAGACTCCCTTATGAAATTCATCTATAACTTGTTGGGTTTCTTATTCTACTAAACAGACTAGCAGGAACCCGAGTGGATCCTTCCAATATAGCTTACTTTCGAATATACAATATTTAACTACATGGAGTTTTAAGGCTCTTCATTTAGACGAGGATAGTCCATCTGGGCATTTTAGGTTCAGTAAGTAAAACACTATGTCTCTGTACCATCTCGATGATAAGAACTTCTCTTCGATCTGGTTTGGACTCGTTTCTTCATCCGGTTCATTTAGGTCTGTGTCTTCATTGCTTTCCTGAAGGCAATTGATATCAAGGTCTCTGAAATTTGACTCCGTTAAGAGTTTGGCCAAGCCTTGCCCTTTTATCAATTTGGTTGGTTTAACTTCCAGATCGAATTCTTGGATTTTAGCAAGCCATCGCCCTCTTTTTCCGTCACTGTCTGGCTGTACCAATATATCTTTCACAGAACTGGTCGGCACGTACGCGATAATTTTTGAATGCAGTACATAAGTCCTGAATGCCTTTAGCGCTTTTACCATTGCGTACGCCTATTTTTCTATTATGTCATACCTTAGTTCTGCATCTCTAAGGCTCTTGCTAAAAAACGCGATCGGTCGTTCGAATCCTTCTTCATCTTTTTGTACGAGCACCGCGGCGATAATATGTTCAGAGGCAAATGAGAAGATAAGAAAATCTTTCAGATAATCTGGGCTTGCTAACACAGGTGCCTCGCTTATGACTTTTTTAATATGTGCGAACGATGCTCTATCCTCAGTTGTCCAATTTACTTCGCTATCCTTCTTCAACATTCCTGTGATCAATTTGACAATCTCAGCAAAATTGGGGATAAACCTTCGTAAAAAATTTATTGTTCCTAAGAAAGATTGAATCTCTTTTACATTTCTAGGAATATTTATAGTTTCTAATGCTTCAATCCTCTTAGGATAAATCCTGATCCCATCTCTAGATACGATATGGCCCAGAAGCTTACCTTCCTGCATAGCGAAATGTGATTTCTTTGGGTTCAAAGATAGACCAAACCTGCGACATTTTTCGAAAGTCTGTCTTAGATGGATCAAGTGTTCTTCGTCGGTTTTGGAGAAAACCGTCAAATCGTTGAGGTAAATGACTACGAACTTCTCTCTTTCTCCTACGAAAGTGATGTCCATAGCGCGCTGGAATGTAGCCCCTGCATTCATCAAACCAAGCGACATTTTTTCATACATGAATGTACCCCATGGTGTGGTGAAAGAAGTTTTTTCCCTGTCTTGTTTGTTCATGGTAATTTGATTGTAACCAGAGAACCCATCTATCATAGACATTCGATTTGCTCCTACTAATTTTTCTAGCACATGGTCCATTTTGGGCAACGGGTAATTATCCTTGAGAGAAGACTTATTTAAGTTTCAAAAATCCACACACAGACTGATTTCTCCATTCTTTTTCCTGACCGGGACCAGGTTTGCCACCCAGTCCGAGTATCTCAGGGGTACGATTATTTTCGCATCTAAAAGCTTCTTAACTTCCTTTTCAATCATGGGTAATAAAATGGGGTTAATTTTCCTAAGCTTTTGCCTAAACGGTTTGACTCCAGGCTTCAAAGGTATTTTGTGATCAATTATGGAAGTGTCATACGTTCTTAGCTCATCGTAAGACCAGGCAAAAACATCTTTGTACTGTCTGAGTAGGTATTTGTACTTGACTTTTACTTCGGGAGGGAGGAACTTGGATATCTTTACTACCCTGGACTCTTTTTCAGTCCCTATATCACAATCCTCCACTTCTTCTGGTTGGGGCTACAAAGTGGATTTCACAGGTACGTCGTTCTGATCAAAAAGTCTTTCTAAAGGGATTAAGCCTTTCAGAATTTGGTTGCTTTTAAGTACCAACATACGATGATCCACAATTTTTTCTCGGAAAGTTTCAGGATCTTCCCCCTCTCGCATGACCCACATCGGGTCATTTTGATTCTCTTGGTCTGGATGAGTTTCGGAGAACTCACCCACTACTGCAAGAAATTTCTTAATTTGTTCGTCATCTTCAAAGACCTGCCAGTGTCTGATATTGTTTGGTATAGAGGGTTTGTATCTAATTTCAATGTGGTACTTCAGTTTGAAGGTCGTGGGAGGAGAGAAGGTTGAAGATGCCTTTGCCAATGCATCAACATGTAGATTCTCTGCGTGAGGGATCAAATGGACCTTTATGGATGAGAAATTTTTTTCCATCAGATCCCAAGCACAATTTCTATACGTTCTTAGTCTGGGATGCTTGGCTAAATATTGTCAGTTTATTTATTTGACTATTGGCTCTGCATCACCATAAACCTCCAAGCTACTTATATTTAGCTTTTTGGCAGCCTCTAATCCTAATATCAACACTTCATATTCACATACATTGTTAGTGTAATCTATGTCCCCCTACAGTAGGTAGGAGAAAGGAACAATGAATTTACCTTCGGGAGCCACTAAGAGCACTCCCGCACCTGCCCCTTCAGAACATAAAGCACCATCGAAATACATTTTCCAGACTCCGATGTTACACAGATCCTCTGTTAAGTGACTTGACTCTTCTTTCTTCATATCAATTTCCTCTGGACAACCATCCAAACCATCATCAAAATACAAGATGCAATTTCCCAGATCTTGGTCTGCAATGTAAATAGGGAAGTTATTTGGGTTTTGAGGGTCACTAACCGTATATGCTAATATTTTTTCTCTGTATAACTGAGTGAACCGACCACCGAACACATGGATTGTGGCATACGTCATGTCCAACTGTAGAGAACCCCCCAACTTGGCTCCCCATGACCTAGATAATAGCATGCCATACTTAGGGGGAATATCTGCGATAACCACATCCATGAGGATGCTCTTAACCGGGACCTGTTCCAGGGTAACTACCAGATCTTTTATCATCCCCATACATTTAACCTTTCTCGAGTCAAAAGAGTATAGTTTTCCATAAGGTCTTGTGATCTGGAGACCCAACTTGTCCATTATAATCTTGGGCATAACATTATGGGAAGCCCCAGAGTCTAACATACAATTATGCAACAACTAATGATATAAATTCAGAATGATATAAAAGGGAGCGATGTTGTCTTTGGACCCTTCAAAATGGGGACCAAAGGTGATGTTAGGTCTGTCATCTTCCAAGTTTATAACATCAGAATGACTTTCTAGCTCGAAGACACCGATTGCTTTGGTAATTTGCTTCCGATAAATGAGGTTTTTCGCTAATTCTACCAAAGGGATTAATATCTTAATTTTGTTTAACTCATTTTCAAAGTTGAAAGCTCTGCTCACCTTGTCTGCTTCTTTGGTTGAGACTTACGCATCTTTCCTTTCAGACTTATTTGTCTGGACCGCTTTATCCTTCATGGTCCTAGTTGAAGACGTAACTTTATTTTTTGGTTCAGTTTCTGGTGTTTGAGTTTCAACTTTTTTCACCTCGGACTCCTGGTTGGTTACTACTTTAGTTTTGTTGTTGGGTAATGAGATCTCGTCTGAAGGAGGCTCATAAGCTTGGCCTCTTTGAAGGATTTTCTTGGGTTGAGTCATTGAGGTGGGCTTATTCTTAGATCTTAGGTTGTACTTTGGTTGAAACTCGGCCATCATTATCTCGGTTTCTGGTTGAGATTCACAGAGATCAGTGTGATCACCTTCTTCACCCTCATTTGACGATTGTGGTGTGTTTAAAGATTTTTCATAGTCTTCGCGAGTCAGATATGGTTGAGTACAGTCATCACCTATCTGAATCTCCGTAGTCTTGAAAATCGTTCGCTCCTATAAAATTTTCAATTTTTAAAGGAGCCTGTATCTTTTGATCTTCATTTTTTATTTGTCTTTGTTGATTAGGAAGGTTTTGATTCCTTTTGAAATCTTTTTTGGGGTAAGATTCAGCCTTGGCCTATTCGAGTTCCATTCTGGATATTTTATTTGACAGTTCTTTGATCACTCTATCCATATCGTCCACCCTATCGTCTGAGGATCTATTGGACCCTGAAGGACCTGCTTGTTCTCTAAATCGCTTGGTCTCTCAGTTTCCAGTCTCTAATCTAGCCTTAAGTTTACCCGAAGCCATCATATTAGAATCTATTTCTACCGTATCGTCCTGCATACGGTTTAAGGTGGCTCCCCTTCTCTCTCGCAAAAGTAGTGTGAAGTCCGGCTCGAAAGCTCCAGTGAAGGTCACTTTGGCCGCAGGTTGGGATGGTTTAACCTCGGTCGGGATTTTATTGTACAGTTTGTTGAATCTATGAATGAATTCTATGACTTTTTCTGAGTTCTTTTTCTTCAAAGACCCAAATTTGGTTAGATAATAGAGATGGTCTTTTCGCTCGCCCCATTGTTTGAGGAACGCATCTTCCAAAGTGTCATATAACAGGATAGAAGCTGCGGGTAGGCTCCGAAACCAAGTTCGGACCTGACCTTCAAAAGTTTGGAAAAGGAGTCTCGAATATACATCCTCGTGCTCGATACCGAAGATATCTGTGAATTGGTCGAAAAAATTAATATGTTCAGCCGCGGTCAAATCCCCCTCTCCGGTGAATTTCGGTAAATTTTTTATGTAATTTTCTGGAAGATCGTGTAGGGGGATGGGCAATACTAATGGAGCGTATCTGGCTGTGACTTTCGTGAAAACTCTGGGAGGGGGGGCAGGCCCTCGACCTCCACCTCCTCCTAGAGGGACTCCTCCCCCTCCTCCTCCGATAAAACCTCTGCCTCCTCCTATAAACCCTCCACCTCCTCCTTCGGCGTCTGCCATCGTTGTTTGTGGAAAGTTGTAAAGGGGGTTTTGGAAAATTAAAAGGGAATCTTTATTTTCTTCGTGAAGTGGAAAATCCGATGGGGAAAGATAAGGAACGCGAGGACTCGGTTCCTCGGATTTGTAAGAGACAAAATCGGGAGAACCGACAGGTGTGGGAACCAAGTGTGTAACACACTCCTCAGAATTTGGTGAAGTCAGGAAATTCAAGTGAAGAAAAGATGGTATTTCAAAAGCCGACGAACTTTCAAGAGGGCCTTTTCCTTTGTGTGCTAAGGGGAAGGTTGGATGAAACTCACTCCTAATTTCAGAGCAAATTGGCGTCAAATATTTAGCATCAAAGAGAGGACTGAGCGAATTTGAGGGTTTGAAAGGACTCTTAGTCTTCAGTGATGGGGTTTTAAGTTTGTAAACGACAGTGGTTGGCTTAAAAGGGCCTCTCGCCTTTAGAATTTTTTTGGGATCGGTAACGGGCGTAATCTGCTTACCATCCGGGTTTTGTCTGGTATTCCTTCGACCGAATGCTAGTTTATTTCTCATGGAGTCGCCAAGTGAAAGATAAAAAGCCTTAAAAGGTGTGTACTCTTTGTTCACTATCAAAGGGTAACACTTTCAGCGAAAAACAATTGTCGTTTTCCCAGGGAAAAAGATTTCATAACTTCGGTCCCCGACAACGAGGCGCGAAACCTCGACGACATCTGACCATGAGTTAAGAAAATTTTACCCTCGTTACTGTCTTGAGTGAAAATTTTAAAACGAATTTGTTGTTTCATGACTCAGACGTGTGAAATACATGGGTTATGGTATCCGACCTGCGAGATCGCGAAGTAGAACAAAAAGATGGAACATTCTTACGAAAAGTAGGACTGTTTCAAGAGCAGAAAAATCATCGTTGCTTGCGTGATCAAGCTTCAGAGATCATCGATATCTCGGAGGGAAAAAGAAAACCATCTTTAGATTTCAAGCATCAAAATAAAAATTGTGACAGGCTAAAAAACAAGGGCGGCTCCAACAGTAATTATGGACAACAAGTTTAACTTGTTTGTCCACCTAACATATTACATGCATACTTAGCTTTTCTTGTGTCTTGGGCAGGTACAATCACCCTTTGCAGGTACTCATATCTCTTGGAAACCATTGGCTACCATCAAGAATATTTCCCAAGCCTTTTCCAAACTTAGTATATTGACCTACAGGGGCTACACTTCCATCATACCACTTTTCATCTCATTCCCCCCTAGGGTCACCAGGATTCCCCCCTTGAGGTGACTACTTCATCTTTAAAGTGACGTGAATATCTGCCTAAGGTGACAATGGGTAGGTTTTTCCTTTGTTGTCTCTATTTTGTGGTTTGGGTCATGATTTTCCCAACCTACAACTTGTGCGATAACATTTTGGTGTCGTTTCCAGGGAGTATTTTGAATCCTCTTCCGAACCCTATCGAAACTTTGGCAAGTTATCCCAAAGCCTTTCCTTAGATTTCTTGGCGACTCCACCTGAGGGAAGTTCCCTTTCCTATTTTCTTTGATGAAAATTTTAAGTTCATCTGGTGACTCCACCTTTCAAGAACCCACATTTCCCTTTTCCCCCTTTCATCCTTTGATGATCCTTGTTCTCATCTGCCAAATCCATTGAGGTATTACCCTAAGCAATGGAACCATGGCCTCACAAGGCTTACCATGGGTATTCCATAAGGTGTACCCTTCTCTTGATGTTCAAAATATCCTCAGATATCCAAATCATTTCTCTATAGAGTGGAGGGAAAATTTCCCTAAATTTAATGGTGATCCAGCTCTAACAGTCACCCATGTCATGAATTATATGAAGTATGCTTCAAGATTAAATGTGCTACATGAATATGTTCTGATGAAATTTTTTGTATCTTCACTAGAATCAAGTCAAAGGAGTTGGCTTGCACACTCATGTAATCCAAGAAGTATCCCATATTCTATAAAGCTCATTGAATAATTTCTCAGACATTATCAACCAGCTGCCCATAATTTGCAAGATACTTTCCAAGAGCTCAAAGATGTTCTTTGCAAAGAAGGTTTTCCTATAGATGAGGATGAAGAAAATATTGAAGAAGATCTTGATGAAATTTCTCATGTTGAAGATCTAGACGAGACATTTGATGAAGACGAAGTGCTTATATCATCCCTCCTATCTAATGAAGTTGAGGTTGTCCACCCTTACTCTCCTCCTGCACATGAAGTTGAAGAAGAAACTAGTCTCAATGATGAAGAATCTAAAGATCCAGTTGAAGCCTCCCTAACCTCTGTTTTTCTTGCACACGAAGACAAAGAGACAATCATTTTTAGTCACATTGATGTTCTTGTGAAAGAACCCTTAGATATGGTTGATGAGCATATTGATACTTTCATACAGACTAGGAGAGGGAGATGGTACTTTGTTTGTTTCACTTTTGATAAAGACCCCATTTACGACATTGAGGGTGGCTCTCGAACAAAAGGGGTTGAGTTGTCATAAAAAGACTGGTCTTCATGCGTATATGATTTATATGTTTGGCATCCAGATGATGATATGATCACAAGTTTTGTTCCGACCATTCAAGGATGACCCGACACAACATTTTCAGGATGATTTTCAGTCATCCCTTGGGAGTTATGATGCATATCCTTTTGGGGATGTAGACTTTTTATATGAGGTCTTTCATCCACCTTCATCCTCAATTTTAGATGAACACTAGGACATGGCCATCCTAGAGAAATCAAATGATCACTCTACAAAGCGAAAGTATTTTCATAATACAAATTTATACAAGGATTCATAGATGAAGAGGTTGTGTTTTTCTTTCTCTAGAGCTAAGCCTACCCCTTACCTCATTCTTTCTTCTCATGGAAATCATGAGGTCTTCTTGGGATCTGTCATATCTTCTCAGTCTTTAGGAAGCAGTGATCATACTAATGGAGATGAATACAAGCCATCATCTACATATGGTATCCCTCTTCAGAGATGGATTGATAAGGCTTGTGGTTATGATTTCATGCAACATGATTAGGCTGATGGTTTCTCTTTCCAGTAGAACTTCCTCCCTCCCACCCATCTCTATTCATTTCATTTCATGATTGATTATATATCTATTTATGCTCATGATCATTACATGCTTGACTTATCTTTGTTGTTTTACATAATTAAGCACAGCGGGAGATACTTTGATGAGATGATAAACTGGTTGTATGAATTCACCTGACATCACCTATCTCTTGATCTTCAGGGCCCCAAGGCCCTAGGTAAGTAGGTTGGTCATCTTGATTTCTTTCATTTCCATATTGATTTCTCATAGTAGTTTAGTTGCATTTCATTTTTTATTTTGATTTTTCTCCACTTGCATTATTGATTTACATGTTTTTATTTTCATCTTATATATGAAAAATGCAAAAAAAATTATTTCCTAAGATTAGTTGTCATTTTTGAAGTTTTTGACTTCTTTATATGGACAAAGGATGAGTGAGCCATCCTACAGTTAACAATTTTTTGTTTCAGTGTGTGTAGGCACATGTCCACTAGAGATGTTTTGGTTCTCATGCACTCTACGAAGAGCACATGTCTCAAAGTAGGAACCAGATGTTATCCTCAAATTCTAGGGATAACTAAGGAGATGATGTATTAAGGCCCTTAGGTTGTAGACATGGAGTATCAAGAGGTAGTTTGACCAACAATGTCCACTTGCACAGATAGAGACCCACCTCACCACCATAGCTCCAGGTTCCTCATGACATTATCCACCACATCAGCTAGCCTCTGGAAGACATTGGGTCTTCATCCACGAGTTACAAGTCAGGTATTATGGTGATTTTCGTTTCAATATTTGAGGCATTTGAGTTTGTTGCATATATTACTTCTTTTGATCATATGACATTTTCTAGGGCATTATGCTCTTTTCCATGTTTCACTTTGGTGGTTGACATTGCACTCTAGTAAGTGGGTCACCCTTAGGGACAGGGTTGTTACTGGGAGGTCCTCTTGATGAGTCATTGTTCCATTCCCAACCATACTTGTCACTTTATACAATTCATCCCATCATCTTCTTATCTTTTGGTATTTTTGGGACCCGTGAAAGAATAACTAATAACAAATGCCAACCAAGGAGGGGCATGTGTGGGCACTATTGTTATTGCTTAAGTAGAAGCCCCACACATGTTTCCAACTTGGGGAAGCATGATATGACTAGATTAGAGTCAAGATGGGAACAATTTTTCATGCTTAGGTAGAAGCCCAACCTTGGCTTCAACCTGGAAGCATCCTAAAATAATTAATGGCATTGAATGGGTTTGGAAAAAGGATGCATTGAAAACGAAGGTGCAACACACCCTCTACAAAGGCACCCATAAGTGAGACACTACAACCCCTTGTATGTCATGAAACCCATGCCAAAAAGTATCCCCCTCATCTATGTCACATCATACACATGACTTAGAAGGATTCCCCCTCGAGAAACACCCCTAAACTTGAGGAAAGATTCACCAAATGGGTCATTTTGTCAACCCTCCCATACCTACAATTGGAAAATTGCATAGGGTCTTTGAGCATTGGTTTATTTTGATGAGGTAGTTTGGATGTGCATGCTTATATGGCTATCTTATTGATTTGATTTACTCATCATGATGCTTTAAATTGAGATCCTTGGAGGGCATATCCATTTGTTTTTGTGGGACCCATCTGGTGGATAGTCTTGGAGGAACAAGCTTAGCTTGGGCTTCCATGGGGTTTGATTCCCATAGGTTGGATGTCAAGGGCCCACATTCCAAATCACGATTACTTACATTTTGAGTCCTAGAGGACACCTTGGAGGACCTTCTCTAGCCCCCACATGCAAAATGATTTGCTTGGAGGGGAACAAACGTCGTCGTTGAGGAGTTAACGTCATCATTGGGGCTAGGGTTTTGGTGGTGAAGTTGTTATTTATTGACACTTGGCATGACTTGGTCGGAGGAGGCTATAAAGCATGAGAGGGAGGCTCTATGAGCCCCAACAACTTCAAATTTCTTCTCCAACAACTTCCTCAAAGGGTCAAAATGTCACCCTTAGATGGGTGATGTCATTCTAGGGTTTCTATTGTGCACTTTTTAAAATTTATGTTTGAATTAAAAATGAATTACTTGTGTAAAGGGGAAAAATAAGGGTTGTTATCCCCTTAATTTGTATTTACCCTAACTTAAGTGGACAAACTATGTTTAATACATTTTGTATAAATAGAGATCATTTGTATCTCATTATCATCATAGATCTCCCATTGTGAGAAGACTATGTGGCTGAAATTTCCGCTATACTTGAGGATTTTTTGTATCTATCTCTCTTGAAAATGATTTTTGTTGTATCTATTGATGAATGGATGAGCTAGGGTGGTGCACACCTCTTGGAGACTCTTTCTCTTGCTTATGGATGGTTTTTCTTGGTGAAACTAGGGTTTGATCTTGCAACTTTATTTATTTTTGGTGAGGAAAGTTTGCATTTATCTTGCTTATTTCATGATATTGTTGGTAATAAACCCTAGGAGGAGTATAATGACATACACCCTCCATCAAGTTCCTTTCATTTACTAGTTTACAAGTCTCTTATTGCAAGGTATCCTGGAGGAGTACAAGGGTGTACACCCTCCTTGATCTATCTTGAAGTTGGTTTGCATACCCTAGGGAGTAAGAGGATTTACACCCCTAGGTTTTTTGTTGATCTAACTTGTGTTTTAAAGAATCCATTCACCCAAATCTTAAAGGAACTAATCTGAATTTTGCATTGGAGAAATAAATTACTTGCCTTGGTAAACGTGATTTAGTAAGATATCAATCTTTTTCAAGTTGCAATCTTTTGTTGATGCCTTGTGCTTGCTATACCCTCTAGGGCATCTCACATAGCTTAATATTCTTTCTTTTTTTATAAACTTTTATCTACGGACATTAGGGCTGCATAAAACCTAACACATTTTCATTAATAACTCACTACTCAACCGTCTAAAGTTGCTAAAAGTTTACCCATATAATCTACTAAGGCTAGCACACTTTTTGGGTGGATTGTTGGCGAGTTTTGATGTTTGATATCTTGGATGAAATAAATTGAATGCTACAACCATAAGGCTGCAAATTACATCTCTGCAACACTTTTTTCTTTCAGCCTTATTTCATGCTAGAGTCTTGTTCTTTCATTCTTGAGTTGAACTAGTATTTACTAGCTTGTCTCTTGCTTATTCAACTAGACTTTTAGCATCTTTATTTGAAGCTCTTATTATCATTTTATTGCTTATATATATTATTGTTTACCACTACAATTAGGGAAAACACGCTTAAATTTCTTCTCCACCTAACATATTACGTGCATACTTGGATTTTCTTGTGTCTTGGGAAGGTACAATCACCCTTTGCAGGTACGCATATCTCTTGGAAACCATTAGCTACCATACAATCTCTTTCCCAAGCCTTTTCCACACTTAATATCTTGACCTATACGGGCTACACTTCCATCATACCACTTTTCATCTCATTCACCCCTAGGGTCACCGAGATCCCCCCCTTGAGGTGATTACTTCATCTCTAAAGTGATGGGAATACCTGCCTAAGGTGACAATGGGTAGGTTTTACCTTTGTTGTCACTATTTTTTTTGCTTTGGGTCAGGATTTTCCCAACCTACAACTTCTGCGATAACAAAAATTCTAGAAATTCCAATCACATAATTTCCAAAGAGACTTCATCTCCTTCATACAAAACAAAATTATCATTTATGGAATGAATATAGAAAATACTTTGTACCTTTGAATCCACAACCGGATTACATCCCACAAGGTGGGCATGCGAATTCAAAGGGTTGATGACGCCACCTCCCAAATCTAGCCACCGAGATTGTACTATCCTATCTAAGCCACCTTTTCCCATTATAAGAAGAATTATCTTTGATGTTGGATCCATTTAATTGGGAATGAAATGAGCATATGATAGTACCATCCTTTGAGAAAAACAATAATACCCATGAGCCATCACAGATTTCCCACCACATTTCATTAATGATTTCTTGTGAGTGGACAACCAGACAAGACCATATATTACCCATAGCATGCAACCACTACGCAGAGGAGAGGAGCGATATACACAACTAAAATGGGTCTTATCCAAGTGTATCATCATAGTTACGGGGGGGTTACCATATAATATACTCCTTTGACCCTCATGTGAACAAGGGCCATACCAATTGCTTTATTTTCTAATTCATCCACATCTGAGTTATGATGTCGATATATATATGGAAATAATGAACCGTTATACCAAGCAAATAATTCCTTATCATCTCAATCAAATTTTTCAATCTGATGTCTTTCGAGAAAGAGCCCAACACAAAGTATCTAATTATGTTTTTGGAATCTCCTACAATGTTCAATTCAATGATTTGCTTTTGCTTTTCCAACTAAACTCCTTGATATACTGTATATGCTTCAACCTTATTATTGGAGGTGATACCAATGTTCCAATAATAATTCAATTCTTTATTTCCTCTAGGGTCAAAAAGTACCCCCTGCACCTACCTCCCCTGGATTTCCTTTTGATGCTCCATCAAAACACAAGGTGTAACAAGATTGAGAAGATAACCAAGACTTAAATTCCAGAGAAGAGGAATGAAGCTGCCAACTTGAGTTGTGATTAACCGTGTTCCAAAGTTTAAAAGCTATATTTATTCATGACATCCATATTTCTTCTGCTTAAGCCAATGTCTATTGATCACCCACCCATATTCTCTTTGAATTGAAATATTATGACATTAACCCCATAACTCTCACTGCCACAGATCTTGGCAAGGGACGTTGATCTTTGAAAATGCATCTCTTTCGAGCAAGCCATATTTTCCAACAAACAAATTTAGGAGAGGCCTTCCACACCCTTTGAAACAATGGCTTATCCAAAAGGACCCCCGATAGTGTCTCCCCCACTTACCTATCAAGGATTTGAGGTTTGAAGGCCATGAGATCTTGTGAGAGAGATCCTCATATACCAGATGACATACATGTTTTCAAAATTCACACTCTAGAAATAAATGCAACGAGGTCTCCAAGATATTTTTATAGAGAGCACAGTGAAAGGGCCCTTGGAATCCTCTTTTGTTCATATTTTCCCCTATAAGAAGCTCACCTTGAGCTAGAGTCCAACAAAAGATATTTTTTGGGGGGAGCCCATCATTATTCCAAATATATTCCTCCAAATAGAGGATTTTTTTGAAGAAGTAAGGTTTTGTAGCCATCCTTGAATGAAAAACTGGCCACCCCCCAACCTCTGTAGTCTCGAGATTGTAAATGAACTAGAGCTAACCCTTTAAGAGCAAGAAGGATATTTTGAGCTTGTTGGCCAAGATGCCTAGGAATATGTCCCAAATTCCAATCCTGCCAATCTCCATTGGAATTCAAAACCTATATATCAAAGAGATTGTGCTTGTTTTGGGTACTCAACCACTACCTAACATATTCAAAAGAAGGGTCTTGATAGAGAGGTCATGAACCTAGAATCCCATCATTCCATATATCTACATTCTTCCCATTTCCTGGAACCCAAAAGAGAGAGGGTTGTATAAAAGGAGCAGAGGCCTAGAGAAGCCTCCAAATTGGAGATCCCACCTACTTTTTGAGAGGGGACTCTAGACATATTCTTCTATCTCATTCAAAATATTTCTTCATCGTGACTTTTTTCCACCAATCATTTTTCCCTGTTACCATTCTCCATAACAATTTTCTACCTAGGGCAATGTTTACCAATTCAAGATCTCTAATTCTAAGCCCCCCATGATCTTTAGGTAACTTGACTAAATTCCAATTTTCCAAATGTAATCGTTTAGAATTTTATTTTCCTCCTTGCCATAAAAATTTGCGAATAGCCTGAGCCAAGGCTTTTTTAATTTTCATAGGGGCTAGAAGAGAAGAAAACTGATATATAGGCAACACAGACAACACAACCTTGATAAGCACTTATCTACCAGTCAGGTTCAGCCACTAAGTCCCCCAAATTTGAAATTTATCTTTAATTTTCTATAGTATAATATGTCAGGCTTCCTCAGGAAGAGATTTCAAGAAAATTGGCATACCCAAATATTTAAATGATTTCCAATTGTCAGAAATAGGAAATTGTAGAATTTTAGCAATACCTAGTAAGAGAGGAGCCTTTATATTCCAAGCATAGATTT
>JZKD02S1607781.1:83259-95271 GCA_000966675.3 Picea glauca | reverse complement strand
GAATTTTGTTTTCCTCCTTGCCATAAAAATTTGCGAATAGCCTGAGCCAAGGCTTTTTTAATTTCCATAGGGGCTAGAAGAGAAGAAAACTGATATATAGGCAACGCAGACAACACAACCTTGATAAACACTTATCTACCAGTTGGGTTCATCCACTGTGTCCCCCAAATTTGAAATTTATCTTTAATTTTCTATAGTATAATATGTTAGGCTTCCCCGGGAAGATATTTCAAGAAAATTGGCATACCCAAATATTTAAATGATTTCCAATTGTCAGAAATAGGAAATTGTAGAATTTTAGCAACACCTAGTAAGAGAGGAGCCTTTATATTCCAATCATAGATTTGACTATTTCTTTTATTTATGATACCTCCAGATATATCAGTAAACTGATCCAGCACAAGTTTAAAGCGCTTAGAAATAATTTTAGATGCCCCTCCCATCAACAAGGTATCATCTGCAAACTGTGAATGATTAATTATTTTCACTCTTCTTGCTATGCACAACCCTGCAATTTCTCCTGATATCCTCTCACATTCTAATATTCTATTGAGTTCTTCAACCATAAGAACATAGAGTAAGGGGGAGAGAGGGAATCCCTGACGAAACCCCCTTGAAGCCTTAAATAAAGTGGCAGACTTTCCATTTACTAAGGGAGCTATCCATGGAGAATTGATACGGGCTCCTTTCCATGAGATAAAGGACTGGTTAAAGCCAAAGTTCTTCATAACTGCCTTAAGGAAATTGTTCTTAACTCAGTCAAAGGCATTGGCCATATAAATTTTTATAACCATCCCTTTTTCACCACGTCCATAGCTTGAATGAACAACCTCTTGAACTAAAATTATGTTATCCCAAATTTGTATGTTGGCCACAAACCTTCTTGATTTGGAAGAATCAAACAACTGAGAAGAGGTTTTAACCCGATGGCTATTATTTTTTCCATAATTTTGTAGAATACATTACATAGTGAAATTGGGCAAAATATATCAAAAGATGAGGCATTTTTTTCCTTTGGGATTAAGGCTAAGAAGGAATAACTTGTGGCTCCCCCTAACCTATACAATTTATGCACTTATTGGAGCATCCAGATGAAATAATATTTAATAATAGACCAACATATTTTGTAAAAGTGAGTAGTGAAGCCGTCTAGGCCCAGAGCCTTATCAGGATTGAATTGAGCAATAACTGCTAGAATTTCCTCCTCTGAGAATGGATTGTTCAATTCTAGATTATCTTCCTCAGTGACAATTGAAGGGATGTGAGTTAAAAATTGATCACATAGCTCAACATATATCTCCCCCTCTTCTAAATAGAGCTTGCTATAGTGGGATGTGGCTAAACCTTTAATTCACTCAAAGGAGGAAACCACTTCACCATATTGAGTTTTTATCTCCTCTAACCTATTCATCAATTTCCTTGCTTTAGCTTGTTTATGGAAAACATAAGTATTTTTATCACCAGATTGAAGGCACAGACTTCTCGACTTCAATATCCATGTGGTCTCTTCCTCTTCTAGGGACTTTATGTAATATTGAAAGACAACTTGTTCATTCTTTAAAATATATGGCGTTACTTCACGATGTTCAATCTTAATTTGTATTTCTTCCAATGCCTTCTTATTCTCCAAGACTGCAGTGTTCAAAAGGCAAGAGAAATCCTTAACCTAATTTTTTAGCACCATTTCAACTTCCGCTCCCATATATGCACGGGGGAACCAGAAATCCATTGACTCTAAGTATTTGAAATAAGGGGGAAAAATCTGATTTTTCCATCCACAGTGGATTAAATCTGAACAAAATATGCCCCAAACTTTCCTCTTTGACAAAACAAAGAGAAATAGGGTGATGATCCGAGCTAGCCCAAGGAATGATGAAAGAAGAGAAGGAGGATGGAAGGGAAAGGAAGGAGTTGTTGATAATAAAATGATCCAACCTTGTTGTTATATTCCCTAGCCCTACTCGCATGTTGATCCAAGTGTATTTCCCTTTAGAAGGAGGAACATCCATCAAGTCCAAAGTGAACGATATATCCTCCATATTCTCCCACTCAAGGTCTTGGACTATGGATCCCCCTCTTTTTTATTTCAAGTGGATTGTGGTGTTGAAATCCCCAACAATTATACAATTTTGGGAATATCCAGAATCCACGAGACCCAACAAGGAGTCCCAACATTGTATTTTTTCCCAATAATTATATGGCATATATACATTAACAATATGATAAGCCATACCTGAAGGACGATGAAACAACTTAATCATAATCCAATGGGCTTCTTTGAAACTATATTCTAGCTGAAATATGTTAGGATTCTAGAGGGTGTATATTCCCCCTGAAGCACCTCTCGAACTTATTGCTTCACCATATATTTTCTTCCAATTTTGTTGCAATTCTTGAAGAGCATCAAGCTCCTTCAATTTTGTCTCCTAGATTAAAGGGATTTGAGGATTTTTTTATTGGATCAACTTTCCTATTGCATATTTCTTATCCCTACTACCTAATCCTCTGCAATTCTAGGAGACTAATTTCATTATTTCCCTGAAGATTTGGATGCCCCCCCTTTACATGGATGAGACATGGGTTGGCTTGGGCCTTTGACATTCTGAGGATGGGATTTCCCTGACTTCCCATCCTTTTTAAAGATTCCTTCTAGAGTGGTTTGGATACCCAAATCCTTGGCACGATCTATTTCATTTTCCCTCCTATTATGGTTGGACTTCCTCCCCATTTTTTTAGTTGTTGTGCTTTGAGTGACTTCTATTTCATATTCATCCCCAATTTCCTCCTGATTACGTTCCTCTAGAATTTCTGAAATCCTTGAAATAGGGTGTTGAATAATTTTGCTTGGAGTTGGATCTCCCTGCTTTTGATGAACAACATCCGAGGAGAGTCCAACAACCTTGGTTTCTTTCATCACTAGATTATCTCCTTGTTCATTTTACTTTCCTTTTTCTTTTGATTCACCAGTAGTTTCCTCCAAATTTTATAGTATTGAATACTTATTTCTACTGGTTCCCCCCCACGGTCCGCTCCATCTAAAGATTTGGAGATGCGTGGAGAGGGGAGAGGGATTCCCCCCCTGCACTTTATTTGGCTATTGATTCATTGCTTTTCCAGTGAGTTTATTCCATTTTGGTTGTTTCCATTGCTCCTAGGCCCTTTCCTCTGGTTGATCCAATTTATTTTGAGGACAATTCTTTGCGAAGCGACCATATTCATGACATGCTTTGCATTTAAATGGAAACTGCTCATAATCCACCTTTTGCATGTATGACCAATTATCAAGAGTTAACTGAATAACTTCTTGTAACCCATTTTCCAGATCTACTTCAACACATAGCCACACATAGACTTGTAAAAATTCTTGTGGTTCGACCTGATTGATGTATCTACCCAACTTGTTTCTAATAGTTTTCATAGTTTCATCATTCCAACAATGCAAAGGGAGGAAAGGAAGACAAACCCACACAGGAACCGTGTAGGGTATATCATTCTTTGGACTAAATTCAGGAGTCCATTTATTCAATTACATACCCCTCAATCCTATAAACTAAGGACCACTCTGAAAGATTAAGTCCTGATATACTTTATTTTTGAACATAAAAACAAAAAACCCTTTACCACAGAAGGTAGAAGACATGTGACTTTGGATTCTTTTCCTCTAGTTGAGATCCAGCCATTGAGTCATGGCTTGTGGAGACGGCCATAGAAAAATAAACTTCCCAATAATCCCATTTTCATCCAATCAAAGAGAAAAATTCCTAGATGATGATGAGTGCACTGGTGCCTTTGGAATTTCATCCAAATTTTTGACCAATTTTGAGGGCGTTGGCTTCACCGATTTGGTGTAGGATGCGATCAGAGCTTGAAACACATCAATATCAGAAGGAGGAGGAGACTCCGAGGAAGCCCCTAATCTAGAGGTCATGTCTCTGAAAAACTTAGAAAAACCTCGTGAAAATTCTTTACCTCAGAAAAACCCTATTCGGAGAGCAGAAGATAGAGTACTACCAAATAGTTTTATATTATGAACATTTTAAAAATTAAATAAATAGTATGTGTTATCACACAAAACAGCATGAACGCAGGCAAGCAGGTGTATTCTCCAGCAGTCGAGATCCCCTATGTAGGTTCGATGTGGCGCTATCTCCAAGCACAGTTGGATGGACTCCAAGGTTAGCAGGTGGGTAAAATTTTGGCGGGGGCGCTAAAGTAGTCGGTGTGACTAGATCTCAAGTCCCTTTCAGATTGATGGTCTCAGATCATTTCAGGGCCACAACATGCGTGGACGTTAAAATCCAAAGGGTGGGCCAAAATCCAAACCATGGTTTTGAGAGAAGGCTATGTGGCAAGTGACGGTGCGTTTCAGGCTCAAAAGCGGTGTGGGCGTAAACCACTTCCCGTGGCCTAGAAATCACGTGCACAATTGATGCCCTATCCAATATCGACAAGTGGTCGCCCGTCAGTTGTCATGTTGCACTCCAATCCTAAGGAGGGGTCAACCAATGAACGAGGATTGACTTTTGTGGCTGCCTGATTATTCGGTGCCCAATCCAGCTGCGACAAGAGGTTTTCTGCTAGTCATCCAACCACGCTCCAATCCTGATGAAGATCCAGTTAATGAAGCAGGGATTGGTAGCTAAAACCTCAGCTCAACCCATAAATGGAAGGCTTGGAAGTTATGGCTAAGGAGGAAAGACTGTCAGCAAGGTACAACAATGGTCAGTTTTTCTGTAGGTCCATACTGAACCTAGTTTGTGTCTAACAAGAGGAAACACACATAGTCTGACAGAAGGTTGCACAGATGCAAAGCTTTGATTGAGATTTCCAGATAACACTCCTGGTAGCTGTGGATTGATTTGAGTATAAGTATATTAGTTCAATATTTTGTGAAGGTCGAATGGTTGAGCAGAGCTCCCTAGTGTGTAATTTTTTATGCCAGAACTATTCTTTGGTTATGTATCAGACTTGAGACTTTCACATTAATTGAAGTCAACTTCTTTCATCTCTTTGTGTAAATTGTGCTGAAACACTTGAGCATGGAGGATCCAGTCGAGGGTTGCATTTGTATTGTAATGTAGGTCTATGTTGATGTGACATGTTTCAATTCTTTCCCTTTGTTATCTTATTTCCCCTTATGCTGAAATGTTCATGCATGGAGGATCCAGACGAGTTGTTGTAGTCGTATGATAATGTAGGTTTGATTATTATGTTGTTGTGACATATTTCAGTGTCTAACACTTAAGTTCAAGAGTGCTCTTGAGCCTGAGTTTTTCTTCACCAAGTTGCTTGAATGTAGGATGCTCATGGCAGACTTGTCCACCTTTCTCACTAAGTCTTCCTTTTGCTCACCCTTAAACTCAAATCACTGACTGAAGTTAATGCGGACCTCATTTCCCTATGCATTTCTTGTCTAGTTTCTGTGTTAAAACATTCTTGTAATGAGTTTTTCCCATTTTACCTCTACTCATAAAACCAACATCCACCAAACATTATGACGAGTATTGGGCTTATCCTCTTGCAATCTGAGGGTGAATCTTAGTGCTAACATTCATGGCACCATTTCCAGGGAACTAATTGAAGACATTTCCCTAAGATTGAATGACAAAGAAATTATGATTCTGAAGGTGCATCAGAAATCAGTACCTTAAAGATTGCAACTTGCACCTGGTGAATCCACTGTTTCAGTTGTGGTTCCCAAAGGCATACACACTAGGTCCACTCCATAGTTGCTTCTGGAAACACATGAAGCTGACCCAGAAATAATTATAGAGAAAGGAAAGACCTCTGAAGAAGGACGTTCAGCTATTGTACTAGCTAATTCTAGTAATTTACAAACTTCTTCTTTTAAAGCTCCAACATCTGCATCAAATTCTCTTTTTCTACCATCTGTTGGAGTTTCCAGAAGTTTAAATTTTGGAAGTTTTCCTATTGAATTCTCCCCTTGTAGGCCTCATTTAGAAGAAAGTTTTGACACCCCTGTTTCCCCTAAGATTGTGAACTGGTTTAGACCTAGGATCTTAGAAGAGTTTCCTACTTTGGGTTTTCCTACTCCTCCTCCTGTCAAAGTTGTTGTAGCTAAAGAGGGGGAAACTTATTTTTCTTTGAACCCCATATTATTCTCCCCAAACACTCAACTATTTCTCTTTTCCCCTAGAAACACAACTCTAGTCCCACTCGTCAGATCTCCATCTCCCCCTGGTTCTCCTACAGTTCACATCTGAATGGTAGGTGCTAATCCTCCTAGAAACAAAATGGATGTCATAGTGGCTGCTAGGTATGCCCCTCTTTTTTCACCTCAGCCTATGAATTCCCTCCCAGTTGGAGATTACCTCAAGTACATGCCCAAGTTTACAGGGGAGGAAGACATAACTGGAGAAGAACACCTTTCATCTTTTTACAGTTATGCAGATAATATTAATATTGAAAATTAAGATGTCTGGTTGAGAGTTTTTGTACAAATCCTTGATGGTGAGGCTAGAAAATGGTTCAAGGGCTTGACTCCTGGAACTATTGATGCGATTGAAGCTCTGGATGATTCATTTTTGAGACATTGGGGGGACAAAAAGGATTTCCTTTACTATATTACAGAGTTTGGATCACTTAAGAGAGAAGAGGGGGAATCTGTTTTAGGCTTCTCAAAGAGATTTAATAAGATCTACAATAGCATTCCCACTAAAATTAAGCCTACTGAAACCTCTGCCAAGATCACTTATGCTAGTGCTTTTGACCCTGATTTTTGCCTCCTGTTGAGAGAAAGAAGAGCTACCTCCTTGGCTCATATGCAAGATGAAACCATTGAAGTAGAGTCCAATATATTGGGATTTGACAAGATTAGGAGTAAGGATGATAGAGACAGAATAAAAAGGTAGGTCTAAAGCTTCAACCTCTGGTTCCTCTGTTGTCCACCCTCAAGTGGATCAGTTGACAAAACTGGTAAAATCACTTTCTGTAGAAATTGAATTTTGAGGGGAAACAAGATTATAAGAACACCCAGAATACTGATAACAAGGGTAATTTCAGAAGACCAAATAATTATCCTCAGATCATCCAAAGAGATCAAATAAATAGGGAGAGGGACGATAAAAAAATCCAAGCCCCTCTACAAAAAACCTGGTTATTGATGAAGAAGGAGAGGAAGAAGATACTAATCTTGAAATCCATTGTCTTGGTGACACCTCTTCATCCCCTCATTTAACTCAATCTTCATATGAAGAGGCTCTCATGGGCATCCAACTAAATGAGTTGAGAAAAGAAGAAAGGACCAGTGGCCATCCAAATAGATACAACCTCAGGTCCAAGAATAAAGAGAGAAATCCTCACATTCCTGATCAACCTACTAGAAAAAAGCATCCCATTAAGGAGATGGCAACTAGCAATAAAGAAAAAGAGGCACAAAGCCCCCAGGCAGTGGTTAAGAGCCCTATCCCAGAAGTGAAGAAGATTCTGAAGCCTCCCTCCTCTTTTAGCTTTGAGAATGATATTCTAAAGATTAAAATCCATGTACCCTTTTTAGAGCTAGTTAAGAATGAGGATTTCAAAAGGTACCTCTCCAAAGTGTTGTAGCCTGAACCTTCATCTCATCCCACAAACTCGGTCAATGAAAAAAAACTATCATACTAGGGCATTTGGTAGAGGATAGGGATGACTCCTCCCCTCCTTTCTATACATTATTGAACATTCATGATAAAGTGTTGCACAACTGCTTGATGGATTAAGGGGCATCTCACAATCTCATTCCTAAGACTGTCATGGATGAGCTTGGGTTGGAGGTTACAAAAACCTACCATGACCTGTACTCATTTGATTCAAGGAAGGTGAAGTCCTTCGGGGTTATCAAAGACCTGGTTGTTTCCTTATTATAATTGCCAATGAAAAGTGTGGTCATGGATATTGTGGTGGCTGATGTCCCCCTAAATTTGGGATGTTTTTGTCTAGATCTTGGATCAAAATACTAGGGGGAAACTTACATATGGATATTTCATATGCCACCATTCTTTTGTCCGGGGGAGAACATAGAAGGCTTTATAGGGAAGCACAACTTTATTACATTATCAGTGATGAAGCAAATCCTACAGATCACCCCATTTTTGCAGTTGATACTGATTTAGGAACCAATATGCTACAACTCACTGATGCTCCTCAAGCACCTATTATAATAAAAAAGTAGCCCATCATCTCTTGTGAAGACCCTCCTCCCAATACCTATGTTTGGAATTTTTTATTTTTATGGAGCCTCTTCTAGGGGGAGTGTTGGTGTTGGGCTAGTTTTCATTTCCCCTACCCAAGAGACCATATCTTTGTCTTATAAGCTTGAATTTGAAACAACAAACAATGTAGCAGAATATGAGTCTCTTGTTTTGGGTTTGAGAGCTGACAAAGACATGAAGATTGAGGATCTAGAAGTATTTGGAGATGCTGAGTTGATTGTTCATCAAGTCAGAAATAGGTATCAGGCTAAACACCCCAAGTTAAGGGCCTACAGAAATTAAGTCTGGGATCTTGTTGACAGTTTCTTTTTGGATTTTAATATCTCATTTGTTCCAAGAGAGGAGAACAATGTGGAGGATACCTTGGCTATTTCAACAAGTAAGTTCAAGGTTCCTTTGCCCCGCAAACTCAAGTATGATGTGGAAATAAAGTATAGACCCTTTATACCTGACAATGTCAAACATTGGAAGGTTTTTGAGGATGATCTTGAGATAAAAATATTTCTTGAAACTATGGATGAATTTTCTGATTTGCATATTGATCAGGATCATGATACTGAAGAAAGCCCCCATACTAATGTTTTTCTGAATAAAATTGTTGACCACCATATTGTTCAGTTGCCAAGTAACCATATTCCAAAGAGACTTGTCCCCTTGGAGAGATTGTTTGACAGAAATGATGTTGTTGTAAAGGTTAAAAGTTAAACTGAAGATTCTGATGTGACTGAATGCAATTTAGGAATGGAGGAGGATCCCAAGTATGTCAAATTGTCTAAAAGTCTATCAAAGGAGAAAAGGGCTGAGTATGCCAAGCTTTTGAAGGAGTTTGTTGATGTGTTTTTCTGGAAATATGAAGATTTGAGAACATATGACACCAACATCATTGAGCATAAGATCCCTTTGAAAGAAGAGGCCAAACCTTTCAGGCAAAAAATCAAACAGATAAAGCCCATCCTGCTGCCTATTATGGAGAAAGAAGTGAAAAAGTTGTTGGATGCCCAGATCATCATTTTTTTGAGATATTCAAAATGGGTGGCTAATCTGGTGCCTGTGAGAAAGAAAAATGGGGAAATCAGATTATGTGTAGATTTCAAGAATTTGAACAGGAGCTCCAAAAAGGATAATTACCCCTTGCCAAAGATGGAGCAAATTTTGCAGAGAATGACGGGTTAATATAAGATGTCCATGATTGATGGTTTTTCCGTCTACAATCAGATCTCTGTCATGTATGAAGATAGAGAAAAGACAACCTTCACTACTCCTTAGGGCACATTTATGTATGCTAACATGCCCTTTGGATTGATGAATGCAGGAGAAAACTTTCAGTGAGCCATGGACATTGCCTTCATTGGGGACAAAGAAAAATTTGTAGTCATCTATCTAGATGAAATTACAACGTTCTCAAAGTCTGATAAAGAGAATTGTCATAATTTGAAGAAGGTCTTCCTAAAGTGCATAAGGTTTGGTCTTTCTCTCAATCCTAATAAATCTTTGTTTGCTATGAAGGAGGGAAAATTATTGGGGCATATCGTGTCAGTTGAAGGGGTAAGAATTGATCCAAGTAGAGTAGAGGCCATCCATGCCTTATATTTTCCTAGATCTAAGAAAGAGGTTCATCTTTCTTGGGTAAAATCAACTTTCTGAGAAGATTCATTTCTAATTTTGCTAATTTGGTTAAGCACATTACAACCATGCTTAGAAATGGGAATGAGGTGAAATGGACTGCTGAGTCTAGAAATTATTTTGGCCAAATCAAAAGGGCTTTGACTGAAACACCTATGCTCATCAACCCTGACTATTCTAAAGAATTTATGATATTTTCTTTTGCCTCACCTGATACATTGGTTGTTGTTTTGCTACAGAAAAATATAGAGGGGTTAGAGTAGCCTATTTCCTTCTTCAGCAGAGCATTGAGGGATGCAGAAATGAAGTATGATATCATGGAGAAGTAGGCATATGCTTTGGTCAAAGCCCTCAAGGCTTTCAAAATATGTGTTCTACATTCAAATATTGTTGCATATGTTCTCTCAACCTCAATGAAAGAGATATTGATCCAGCCTGACATAGATGGGAAGATAAGCAAATGGATTGCCAAAATTATGGAATTTGACCTTGAAATAAAGTCCAATAAATTGGTAAAAGACCAAGGTTTAGCCATGCTTCTCGTTGAATCAAAATGCAAGGCTTTGGGGGCTAATTTCATGAACATAAACTCAGAAAATCAGCAAGCTGAGATTGCTGATAAAGACTCCCATGTTAGCCTCAATTTGGCAGAATGCACCTGGTACAAGGACATCATCTATTTTCTGCAGAAGTTGCAGCCTCCTGATGGTTTGGACAAAAACAAGGTGAGAGCTTTGAAACTGAAAGAAATCAAATATTGTCTCATTGATCAGGTTTGGTACTGGAAGGATCCTCTGGGATTTATGTTAAGATGTCTAGACCCACAGGAAGCCCAAAGAGCTATGACTGATTTTCATGACAACTTGTGTGGGGGACATCATTTTTGGAGGACCACAACTTATAAAATCCTCAGAGCTGGGTATTTCTGGCCCAACCTTTTTACTGATGTTTGTGCAAATATTAGAGCTTGTGTCAAATGCCAAATTTTCTCTGGAAAACAACGACTCAAATCTTTGCCTTTGAAACTTGTGGTAGTTTCTGTACCTTTTCAACAGTGGGGTCTTGACTTCATTGGGGAAATCCACCCAACCTCAAGTGGTCAACACAGGTGGATTTTGACTACCACTGATTATTTCACCAAATGGATAGAATACATCCCTATAAGGATTGCCTCCCATAAAGTAATCATTAGATTCCTTAAAGATATCATGTCCAAATTTGGTCGTCCAAGCAGGATTGTTACTGACAATGATGCCTCCTTCAAAGTTGAACCATTAATCAATTTCTGTGAGAAATATGGGAGTACATTAATCCATTATACTCCCTACTATCCCCAGGGAAATGGTTTAGCATAGTCCTCTAACAAGAGCCTCATAAAGATCATTAAGAAATTGTTAGAAGACAACAAGAAAGCATGGGACTCAAAGTTGAAATTTGCATTATGGGTTGACAGAGTTACAACAAAGAGGTCATTGGGTGTTTCTCCCTTTCATCTTTAATATGGGGTTGAGGCTATCTTTCCTACTCAGCTTGCCTTGCCTGTGGAAAAATTCCTCCAGGACTACCAAGGAGAACCTAATGATATGGTCAGGAGGATACAACAGTTGGTAGAAGTACAACAGACCAGGGAGAAACTGCTTGATAAAGCTCAGAACCATTAGCAGAAAATAAAATGAGCCTTTGACAGAGGGCAAGCAAGGAAGAGTTTCAGCTGGCAGATCTAGTGCTCAAGTGGGATACCCCCAAGCAAGACAAAGGAAAACATGGTAAATTGTGTTCTGTTTCATTACTTTCCCTATGCTATCTTATTTCCCCTTATGATGAAATGATCGTGCATGGAGGATCCAAATGAGTTGTTGTAGTCATATGATAATGTAGGTTTGATTATTATGTTGCTGTGACATATTTCAGTGTCTGAGACTTGAGTTCAAGAGTGCTCTTGAGCCTGAGTTTTTCTTCACCAAGTTGCTTGAAGGCTAGGTGCTCATGGCATAATTGTCCACCTTTCTCACTAAGTCTTCCTTCTTCTCTCCCTTAAACTCAAATCACTGACTGAAGTTAATGAGGACCTCATTTCCCTATGCATTGCTTGTCCAGTTTTTGTGTTAAAACATTCTTGTACTTAGTTTTGTCCATTTGATCTCCACTCATAAAACCAACATCCACCAAACATTCTAAT
>JZKD02S1607781.1:24865-66438 GCA_000966675.3 Picea glauca | reverse complement strand
TGCGTGCTAGGAAAAGAGCACCAACCATGTTATGCTTAAGGACAACCATTGTTGGGCTGAGTTTTATGCTAAAAATGAGGTTGTAGGTCTGTAATGAAGGTTGCATGCATGCAAGTGATACTTCATGTTGAGGAAATGACTCAAGAGTCTCGAGAAGGCCGCTGTGAGCACTCTTGGAGCAATTGAGAGTTCATGGAGTCCCCAGATGTGAGGTTCCTAGTCAACTGAGTGCACTGGAGCTTTGGAGGGGAGTGGGAAGGCCCAAGGGGTTGTGTGGTAGTGAAGGGGATCTCGATTTCTTGGGTTGTGCAGGTTGTGGGGAAGAGAGCTCATGGATTGGAAATGTTGTTGGAGTCGAACTTGAGTTTTGGGTTGTTGAATGTGGAGAGTGAACAACCAAGAAGACCAAACCTCCTTCTGGACTCATAGCTTCAGCTCAGGGGTGGCTTGTTGTTGCGATTTGGAACAACAAGCCTATGGCTCGAAGGAACATTCTGTGTACGTAGCCAGTCGGTCCAACTAATTAAATATAAGTTTTCTATATGCTTATGATGTTATTTCCGATGTGTAGGTAATTGTTTGAATGTTATTGAGTTGCTTGATGAGCCTGCATTCATGGGTTTTTATTATTGCTATTAATTGGATGGATAAATTAACATGTGCATTGAAATTTTTATGTGCACGAGAAAGTGAATTTCGTGTTTTGTTGGTTTTGGGTTCTTTACAATTGGTATCAGAGTTGTAGGTTACAACACTGGGCTTGGAGGGTTTGCTACAACACAAATATAATTGTTGTTATGTTTTAATTGGGGAGGAATTTGTGGAATTGGGAAAAGTCCCCAATTTTTGGCTGTATTTAGCTGAAATCAACATGGGTATGTCGAGATTGTGAATTTAGTAAATGGGTTTTGGTCCTAGAGGCCAAAATGGTTGAATTTGTGGTAGCCACACAGGTGTTTGGGGGCGAATTTGAGTTCGCCCAATTGGAGAAATTGGGGTCAACCCCTTGAAATTTAGTTTTCGTTTGGGATTTCTTATTGTAGAGGTTGACTTGGTTGATTGAAGGGTCAAATTTTACCGTGTAAGGGTCAAATTTGGCTCATAGGGCGAATTGGGCATTGCCGTGATAGTGGCTAGCCCGAAAATCGGCTAAGTATACGAATGTTCTTGAGCTGGTGATACACTGTGTATCGACGAAGAAAGAAGATCTTCATCGATATATTGGCGAAGAAAGATCCTTATAAGTTGTCGACGAAGAAAAGACTTTCGCCGTACGATGTATTGACGACGAAAGATCTTTTCAAGTTGTTGACAAAGGGGCATATCAGCGAGGAAAGTGAATATTCGGTTGATACATTGGTGAAGAAAGCAAATCTTTTGCCAAAACGTTAGAGGAAAAAGAAGATATATCGTCGATAAAGGGTGTATCTGCAAGTAGAAAAGTTTTGAAGTCGTCGATAAGGAGCGTATTGGTGGAGAATGTAAATCTTTCGCCTATACATCGGTAAGAAAAGATATTTTGGGCCGCCGACAAGGAAGTGTTTCAGCGAGAAAATGTGTTTTTGTCGTTGATACGTCGAGAAGAAGACGTGATCTCATCACTGATACGTCGACGAGAATAACAGATTTTTTGTCAATATGTTGGTAAAAAAAAATCCATCTTTATCAATGATAAAGATGGATTTTATTGGTGAAAAAAGTGGATTTCTCGTCGATATGCTCACGAGAAAGAATGATGTTTTATTGATGAAGAAATAGTATTCCGGGTCGATACATCGACGGGGAAGAAAGATCTTCCATTGTCGATAAATATGCCCACGTGGACGAAGAATGTAACGTACCCAATCTCCCACTGAGTCTTGTTACCACCTTACACATGCTTTGATACCAATTTGTAACATCCCCAATCACTTAGGTTGGGAAATGTTATTGTAGACGTACACTGTGCAGTTTCTACCTTATGCACAAATCTGCGCAATATCACTTGAGGTAACGTGCTTGGGCCCAATTGAGTCGTGCCACACAACTTATAACAACATAAGCATCATTCACTTTTTACACAATCTTAAGCAGTGAAATTTAATCAAACAACTACACACACCAGCATATTGAACACAGAGTACCATTGTTCGCACAACCCCCTGGGCGACATGCGCCACTTCTGTTATTATCGTGTGCGAGGTCTAATTCCGTAACCACAGACACATGAGTTCCATTCTCTTGAAGCACACTGATTACGATCCTGTGCACTCGACCACTCAATCCTCTTCTTGATGACTCATAACCAAAATCATAAGGTTAAACTTAACATGCAAAGTTACCATCAACTGACATACTCATGCACAATTACAATTAAAGGCTAAAAACACCATATTTACATGTATAAGCAATATTAAACAAAATAACAACAAATACTCATATGTAACAACATACAAGAATTAACCCATTTTAAACATAGTCAAATATGCACACAGTAAATAAGACAAGCGCATAAAGAACACTTATCTTTTTATGAAAGTCACCAACTACGGCCTTGACTCAGACGTTCCTCCCAACCATAGACACTGTTTCTCATAAGCTTTCAGCAACAGGTCACCCCCGAGCCGGGGCTCAACTTCCACCAGGGAAAAATGGTCCTAGAGACAAGTTATGGTATGAAACTCAACATAATTTCCCATTCCTAAGTGCCCATTGTTGCAACTAGCCCACAATCCCTCATTCCCCACGCACCTGTCACACTCAAGGAAGTGTGCCCCTTCTCTGCTCACCAGCCTTTCGGTTGTACCACTTCCCTTCCCAGGGTTACCAACAACAGGTTGAACAAGAAGTCTTCGAGCCCTGCGACTAATGCTAAACACACCTTGGAAAAACTCTCAACAAAACTCTCACTTGGAGAGTATGCCCACGGGTCTGATAACCACTTCACAACAACCAGTTTCTCACCTAGAGAGACTGCTCATGGTCTGCCAACTCGATTCTTTGACAATGAAACTTTGGATACAACCCCACAACTCCCTACAAGCTTATATGGAAGATAAGGTAATAATTGGATTTTCCATACAGTCTGACCCGCTTCTGCACACAAGATCTTGCAACATCAATAATGTTACAATAATTCCCAAAATACACTAAGCCCAACAATATATATTGCATGCCTCCCACTTGAGACTTGTCACCTTCAAAAGTAACTTTAAGCTACTTTGTGACCCGTTCCCTACCCTCGGGAACTTAGAATAAAAACATATCTTCATTACACTTTTTCAGAAATATTATTAAAATATTCTCCAAGACTTACGACTCACTCCCTTTTCCTTTTTCTGATGGAGTAGGCCCCCCATCTCTTTTCCTCTAAGTTAGTCAGTGTGCAACGATGCAATATTATATTAATATTCATGATTAAATTTACATGGATAGGTGCACTGGTCTATTTGTGTCTAGGCTCACCAGCCTCATAATCACACAGGCTCTTCGACCTCCATACATATCCATTCAATCCCACGCACTAACCCAAGTGCGTGTAACATAGTGCAATGTGTGCACTTACTCAGGTTCGCACAACACACAAAATGTACGCACCCTATCTTTATACCATATCTCCACGCACTTACTTAGATGCACACAACACCAAAACTTAATGCCCATGGCTCACCTGCCTAAATGTATATTACTTTTACACTTGGTTTCGACGACTCACCAACCTATATGTACAATTACAAAGGGTTATGGATTGGGGGTATTACAATCCCCTCCCCCTTATGTATGCACTGTCCTCAGTGCATCATATACACCTGTACATACACAATTTCAAACATCATAAAAAAGATGAAGATACTCTGCTCGCATAACATCCTTGTGCTCCCAGGTTGCATCTTTAGGACCGTACCTAGTCTATTGGACCTTTACCAACTCCATAACTCGATTCCAGAGCTGCTTGGTTTTTCGATCCAATGTGCAAACCGGTCACACTTGAAATCCACGTTTTGGCTCCACCTGAGTCACATTCCAATCAATGACATGATTAACATCAGGTACATGCTTAAGACTACATACTTCTTAAGCAACGACAGATGGAAAACATTATGAATGCATAAGGACACAGGAAATGCAAGCATATAAGCGACATGACCAATCCTTTCAAGGATTTCAAATGGCCCACAATAGTGCGCTGCTAATTTAGAACACTTTCCCAACTTTAGGGAACTACGCCTAGCCTTCACTTTTAGAAACACATGATCACCCACTCCAAATTCCCTGTGGGTTTTGCCTTTATCTATGCAACTTTTCTTCCTGTCTTGGGAAACCTTTAAATTCTGCCTAATCTTTACCATCTGCTTCTCCATTTCCCAGAGCAAATCTGACCCAACTATTGCGTGGTTTGCTGGGTTGTCCCAACTCACTAGCGCATTGCACTTTCTACCATAAAGAGCCTCAAATGGGCTCATCTTTAAAGATGTTTGATACCCTACCCATTGTTGTAAGCAAACTCTACCAAATGAAGGTAGTCTTCCCACTTGGATGGTTTATCCATCACATACATCCTCATTATGTCTTCAATCACATGATTTACCCTTTTGGTTTGACCATCTAACTCGGGATGATATGTTGTGATGAAATTCAGACTTGTTCCAAATCCCTTGAATAACATTTTCCAAAAGTTCGAGGTGAACTTGGAATCGCTGTTAGACACAATTGTCTTAGGAACACCATGCAACTTAGCAACTTCGTGCATGTATATCTCAACAATGTCTGCTGCTTTGTGCGTTGACTTCACTGGAATAAAATGGGCATCTTTAGCAAGCTTGTCCACCACCACTATGATAGAATCATGTTGTTTAGCAGTCCTAGGAAACTTAGTTATGAAGTCCATGGTCACAACTTCCCACTTCCACTCAGGAATGGGCAAAGATTGCGACAAACCAGTTGGATGTCTGTGCTCAGCCTCGACTCTCTGACATTCAACACATATCACAATAAAATCCACAACTTCCTTTTTCATACCTAGCCAAAAGTATTGCTTCTTGACCACGATAATCGTCTTCTGGTAACTTGGATGTCCAACATAAGGAACCTTATGCATTTTCGACAAAGTCATGTTCTTCAACTCTTGATCATTTGATACATAGACTCTGCATCTATACATGAGGATCCCATCCTCTCTTAACTCATATCATTCAAACTTTGGCTGCAACATACCTTGTTGTAAAGTCGCACTTATGTCCATATAGCACATATTTGATTTGAAAACTTCCAAAATTCTATTGCACAAATCTGTCTGGTACACGCTAATGGTTGTAGTATGCGTTTCATGCATCCTCCTATTGAGTGTGTCAACCATCTTGTTCTCTTTTCCTCTGATATGCTTTATGTCGAATTCATACTTATTGAGGAACTCTAACCACCTGCTTTGTCTGGCATTCAAATCTTGGATGTCCAAACAAATACTTCAGACCACAATGGTCTGTGCTCAAATAAAAATCTCTTACCCATGAGATAATGCCGCCACATCTTCAAAGCATACACTATGGCTACAAATTCCAAGTCATGTGTAGCATAAATCTTTTCATGCTCTTTCAACTTCCTTGATTCGTAGCATACCACATGTCCATTCTGATTCAGGAATCCATCGAGTCTTTCCTTACATGCATCTGTGCACACAACGAAGTTTGCATCTGGATCAACAATTCTTAAAATCGACGCACTTGTTAACAAATTCTTCAAGTGATGAAAACTCCTTGTGCATTCTGGAGTCCATTCAAAATGCACACCTTTCTTCTGCAGGGATGTGATTGGATGTGCAATCTGTGATAATCCTTCAATAAACCTTCAATCTGAGATCTATCTTGGAAAATATTTGTGCGCCTCTCAACTAATCAAACATGTCGTCTATCTTTGGAAAATGATACTTGTTCTTTATTGTTACTTTGTTCAACTTCTTGAAGTCAATACAAAGTCTCAGTGTACCATCCTTCTTCTTTACAAACAAAACTGAGATCTTTATTGGAAAATATCTGTGCGCCTCTCAACTGATCAAACATGTCGTCTATCTTTGGAAAATGATACTTGTTCTTTATTGTTACTTTGTTCAACTTCCTGAAGTCAATACAAAGTCTCAGTGTACCATCCTTCTTCTCTACAAACAAAACTGGCGCACCTCAAGGAGACACACTTGGGCGTTTATACCCCTTCTTTCGAAGCTCTTCAAGTTGCATCTACAACTCCTTCAATTCTGGCGTACTCATCTTGTAAGGAGTCTTGGATACATGTGCTTCTCTCGACATAAGATTTATAGAGAAGTCAATATCTCTTTTCGGAGGCAATCCCGATATCTCTTTAAAGACATCCTCAAAATCTTTTAGCATTGTGCAATCTTCCACACTTGGCAAATTATCCTTAGATGCCTCTTCCATGTGCATTGAGAATACTCGACATCCTTTCCTGTAGCTTTTCTTCAACTGCAATGCTGGAATTTTCCTGATAGTCACAAATTTTGGAATTCCTTGAACAGACCTCAAATTTCCTTACTCATCTAGACAAGTAAATTCCTTATTGTAACAATCCAAGACAACATGATGCTCATCCAACCAATTCATACCAATGAGACAATCATACGAGCCCAACGATATAATATTCAAATCAACTTTTGTGCGCAGTCCATTTATCTCCAATGGACATGCCTTAATTATCTCATTAATTTTCCTTATTGCTCCTGTAGCTAATTGCACCAACTAAGGTTTCACAAGCTTGCTTCTCAATAGATGGAATCTTTCCACCATATTAGGATCTAAATAACTATAACTATCTCCTGAGTCAATTAAAGTATCAATGGGTTGGTCGTTAATCTTACCTTCCACCTTGATCATGTGCGACTGAAACTCAACCTACTTGTTATCCAACGCGGTGTAAATCCTCGGCACATTTCTACCCATGTCTTCCATTGTCGCAGCTTGTTGTACACTGTGCACAGTCCTTGCTTTATCACCTCTTTGAGGACAATCTCTGCGCATATGATTTGCGCCACAACCCCAACATTGCATAGGTTGTTGCCATGACTTTTGTCCCACTGTTTCTGACATTCTGGGCTCCTGAAGAGTCGTTCGTCCTTGCTGAAAAATGGTGGCTTAACTCTCTTCTTCCTTTGTTCCACCTTATTATTCATCTTGTCTTCCCAAGCCTTTTGGAAAGTTGACCTTCTCCTTTTTTGGTCATAAAGACAATTAGTGCGCCTTATGGTCTCTTCCAATTTCTTAGGGTCATCATACTGTATCTTTTCACTGATAAATGAGGGTATCCCACTCAGATACCTCTTAATCTTCATCTGTTCATCCTTGATAAAAGGCACATATTTCAACAACTCTAAAAATCTTCTTTCATACTCATCAATCATTATACTTCCAAGCTTGAGTTCGAATAACGCCTTCATCTTCCTATCATAGTACCGCTTGGTTAAGTATTTCTTTTGGAAATACCTCTTGAACTCTCTCCAAGTTACTTTTTTCTCATCAATGTGCTGCACTCGCAAATACTGATCCCACCACATTGATGCCTTTGCCTTTAAATGATAGATAAAAATTCTCCCTTTCGCCTACGCATAATACTTATGCTATTGAAAGTACTTCTTCATACCTAGTAACCAGGTCTCTGCATCTTCATCCTTTTTGTGCTCACCATCAAATGAACGAGGCTTAATCTTATTTATTTCTCCTTGTAGTTCGTCCACCTTAGTCCTTCTTTTATGTTTTCTGACAAGAGACAGACTCAAAATACTGCGCGCTTTCTTGAAATAATTCTTACCAACACTTCTTTCTTCTCTTCTTTTCTCATCACGAGACCTGGGACTTCTTGATCTATTCGTTTCTATCTCCTTATCCATCTTCTTTTCTATTCTGTCCAGGCTCTGCATCAATTGGACATTGAAGTCATTTTGCTACACCTTGGCTCTCATAATCCTTTCATTATCATCCTTATAGCTCTGGACTTATTTATGCAATACTTTTACAGTTTCTACCATGTTCATACGCTACCCTTGGATTCCGTACCATCGACACCCAAACTGACAGACAGATTTCGAGGCCCTCAAGTTGCAGATATGGAGTGCCGAGAGACCACATGACTAGCAGTGTACACTTGCACATACAAAAGCCCTCTCTATCCTCACATTCTGATCCATTGTTAGCGCATCCACCACACTAGCTAGCTTCTGGAACGCAGATGGGTCTTGCTCCATGTGTACAAGTCAGGCATTGTGGCAGGTAATCACCCTAATATTTAAGGCATTTAAACATATTGTATTTAAGATGCTTTTGATTATAGAGCGTTTGCTTGAACATTATACTTTTGATCTTGTTTCACCTTGGTGAGTGTCATATATTTCCTAGTAAGTTACTAACCTTTGGGGAAGTTTTGTGACTATGGGTCCCTTGAGGGGTTATCATATCATTCCCAACCATACTTACCACCTTCCACTCATTACACTCCCATCATATTGTCTTCTTCCAATCCCTTTGACTTTAGTGACCCAAGGAGGGCATCTACCTCATTTCATGGGAAGAAGGGGATGAAGGCCCAAAGGGATTGTTGTTGGCTAAAAAGATAAAATCCTAGATATAGACCTTCCAGATGCTTCGCCCAGGGCTTCCCAAGAAAGAAATAAAACGCTTCTCTGTAAAAAAAGGAGGACCTACAAAAATAATTGATAGTGAATTCTTAAGGGGTTAGTTGGAGGATTGGAGGTCTCATCATGAGCCGACCTATCATGATCATGGGTATTTAGCGGTATGACATTACCATCATTTGGTCACCAAGCCAAGGTAATGGTTCTCAGTTACACAATTGAGAGAAAGGGGGTTTCATCACGAGCCAACATTCTCATTCATAAGAGGTATTTGTGAATGACATTGTCGTTATCTGTACACCAAGCCAGGACAATATTCTTCAACTTGTTCCTTAAAACATAAAAGAAAGAAAGAATGGAAAGAATATGGGCTTGGAAAAAGTGCATCACAAACGAAGGTGCCACACACTCTCTACAAAGGCACCCATAAATGAGATAATACGATACCTTGTATGCCATGAAACTCATCGACTTATCAAGTCTAAACCCCTCCCACCTCATCATCCACTACATAACCTTGAAAATCCATCTTTGGAATCATCCCCTACTTGAGGGTTTTGGTCTACCCAATAAGACTTTTATGACACCCCTCCCATACTTAAACTTGGTCAATTGTATAGGGTCTTTGAGCATTTGTTTAATTTGACGAGGTAGTTTTGATGCACATGTTTAGGTGCCTTGCTTATTAGATGTGGTTAACACTTGTCATGATATCTTTGACTTGAGATATTTGGAGTGCGTACCCTTTTGTTTTCCAGGACCTTGCTTGGAGGCCAATTTTGGGAGAACAAGCCTAGCTTGGGCTTTCATGGGTCAATGAGCCCACATGTTGGATGTTGTAGGCTCACACACCGGATCACAGAGACATTCTTTTGGAGGATTACATGGCATCATGGAGGATCTTATCCAATCCTTAGTACCCAAACGACTTACCTAGGAGAGACAAAATGTCATATTTTGAGGACTGACGTCATGCTTGAGGGGGTTTGGTGGTGATGGAGTTATTGCACATTGACACTTGGCATGCTTTGACTGGATGAGACATGGATTGACCCTAGAACATGATGAGGAGGCTCAGTGAGCCCCAATGACCTCCATTTTTCTCTCCAACAACTTTCTCAAGTGGCCAAAACTTCCCCTAAAGGGGTGGCACCATCTTATGTTTAGGATTTATATTGTGTTAAAGTGAAAATTAAATATTATTATTTGATGAAAGGGGTAAGATATGTTTGAAAACACAGGTATTCCAACAAAGGACAGACACATTCAATAACCACTCACATAACCAGATCAAAGATCAACACACCGATGTTTTCATGTGGTAAAACCCCTACGGGGAAACATCCACGACCCCAACCAACGCGACCTTGGAGCAGTTTATTAATGTAGAAGAAAAATATTACAGAGATATTTTACAAGAGAGTTTATCAGAATTGATCATTGACAAATGACCCTCCATGCTCTTTAAATAGAAATCATGGACCAATGGAGTGTTAAGTCACAGATTAATGGCCGTTAAGATCGGGGAGAATGTGAACCGTCAGATCACTCTATGTCAGGAACATATCGTGACCGTCGGATTTCCTAACTACAAATGCATACTAAAGAAACACACTTTTACCTAACGACACATTAGACCAAGTAGATCTTAACTAAATCCTAAGTGTTTAAATATCATAACATCCCCCCTTAAGAACAACTTGGGATAAGATTGAAGGATTTACAATAGTGACACCCCAGGAGAAGGAAGGAGGCATTAGAGCCTATCCCCCCTTAATGAAAACTTCCTAAACTCCTAACATAGATCGGAGTTTGGAAAACTTCACTTCTTTAAGAGACTTTGTGAAAATGTCTTCAACTTGATCTTCTGTAGGGAAAAATAACACTTCAATAACTTGATCATGAATGAGCTTTCTGATGAAGTGCATGTGTAGCTCGATGTGCTTGCTGCGCTGATGTTGAACTGGGTCTTTGGTGAGCTTGATGGCACTTTGATTGTCGCACCAAAGACTGGTCGCATGCTGCTGCTGATATCCAAACTCTGAAAGGATCTGTCGAAGCCACAAGGCTTCCTGACTTGCATTTACCATTGCTTGGTACTCTGCTTCTGCTGAAGAAAGTGCAATAGCCTGTTGTTTTTTACAGGCCCAAGTGATAGGTCCTGATCCAAGGATGAAAACATAACCTTCAGTAGACTTCCCATCATCAGGGTCGCCGACCCAATCTGAATCAGTGAAACCAACCAATAAAGGAGTCCCCCTTGAACTGTAATGTATCCTAAACTGAACTATACCACGAACATAGCGAAGTATCCTTTTAGTTTCTTTCCAATGGATTTCATGGGGTGTTTGCATATACCAGGAAACAAGACCAACTTCAAAGGAAAGATCCGGACGGGTATAAGTCAAGTAGAAGTGGCGACGAAATAATTGACGGTACAGGGTGGCATGGACGTCGGGAGAAGAACAGGGGGAAGGAAGGTTGACTCCTTACTGGAAGGGAGAAGCGACAGGTTTACAATCGTCCATGTGAAAGCAACGAAGAAGGTCACAAGAATACTTAGACTGGGAAAGAAAAATTCCTTCATTGGTTTGCAAAACTTGAAGGCCAAGGAAGTAGTGCAAAAAGCTTAAGTCTGTCATTTCAAATTTCTTCTTAAGGCTGGTTTTCACATGGTTTAAAAGTTTTGAGTCACTACCAATAAGGATAAGGTCATCAACATAAAGGACAAGGATTACGAGATGGATTCCTACTTTCTTGGTATAGACATTAGGATCAGAATGGAATCTAGAGAATTCAGTGTCAATAAAAAAGCTGTCCATTTTGGCATACCAAGCTCGGGGAGCTTGCTTAAGACCATAAAGAGATTTCTTAAGGCAACAAACAAGGCTAGATTCATTCTGGACATAGCCATGAGGTTGTTCCATGTAGATTTCTTCTTGCAATTCTTCGTGCAAGAAGACAGATTTAACATCCATTTGATGGACCTCCCATTTATGTGAGGCAACAAGGGTAAGAACAAGGCAGATGGAATTCATTTTGACTACAGGGGCAAAGGTTTTATTATAGTCAATTCCTTTAACTTGGGAAAATCCTTTGGTAACTAACTGAGCTTTGTGTCTTTCAACACTTCTATCTGATGCATACTTAGTTCTGTAGACCCTTTACATCTGACAAGTTTTCTTCCTTTTGGAAGAGGTACAAGATCCCAAGTATTGTTTTCCATTAAAGAACAATACTCTTCATTCATTGCTATATCCCAATCTGGATGACCTGAAGCTTCTGCAAATGTCTTTGGATCATGAGTCTCTGAAACTTGAGTCAAAATAGAAGAGGCTCGCTGGAACTATGAACGTTTTTGATGTTGATCTGAAGGATCACCGAAAAGACCACCAGTTGCTTCTTGTGTTGAACAAACCCATCTAGGAAGCGGTGGAACTGGTGCTGGTTCAGGTTCAAAGGACTCATCTGGAGGAAGGTGAACAGGTGAAGGTGGATTTTCATCCCCACTGTCATCATCTGAAGAAGAAACCATAATAGGAACAAAAGAAGGCACAAACGCCAAAGATGGCTCATAGGCCGAAGAAGACACAAACGCCGAAGATGGCTTGCAGGCCGAAGAAGGAACAATCACTGAATTAGGCTCGCAAGACAAGATATTTTCATCAAATTTAACATCTCTTATAATAATAATTTCATTATAATGTGGTTGAAGAAGTCTATAACCTTTGAAATCTTCAGAATAACCAACAAATATACACTTCTCACTTTTAGGCTGTAATGCTTTCCTTTTCTCATCAGGAATGTGAGCCCATGCTATGCTGCCAAATACACTGAAGTGACTTACATCTGGTTTAATTTTATTCCAAGCTTCTTTCGGTGTTATATTTTTAAGAGCCTTTGTGGGAGTGCGATTTACTATGTAATTTGCACAGTTGATTGCTTCTGCCCAATACTTTAGACTTAATCCCTTAGATTGGATCATACAATTAGCCATTTCTTTTAGTGTGCGTTTCTTTCTCCCAACAACACCATTTTGTTGTGGTTTATATGGAACAATGTGTTTCATTTTGATGCCCTGTATAGTGCAGTAACTTGTAAAATTATTGTTCACATATTCGTCTCCATTATCCATTCTTAACTTTTAAATTTGATGTCCAGATTGTTTTTCTACAAGGGCCTTGTAGGCCAAAAACTTGTAAAAAACTTCACTCTGAAGTTTTAAGAAGTAAACCCAAGTATGTCTGGAAGAATCATCAATGAAAGTTAAGAAATAATTGCACCCAGAAAAAGAAGGAGAAAAAAGTGGACCACACAAATCACTGTGAACAAGCTGCAAAGGGCTTGAGGCGTGCCAAGAGGCACATTTGTCAAAAGTGTCTCGATGATGTTTTCCGAGAACACAACCAACACAAACACCATCTCTGCATGAAACATGAGGAAGATCCATCACCATCTGTTGATTACATAGTTGTTGCAATGAGCGATAGTTTAGATGACCAAACCGCTCATGCCAAATTTTGCTCAATTCATTGCTATGAGCAACAAACATTGATGAAAAATATGATGACCCAAAGTTGTCAAACTTGTACAACCTGGTAATATCATCAACAATTCCAATTTCCAAAACATGCTTAGGATCTTTTAGATCCTTGATTACAACTTGGCGAGGTGAAAACTCTACGTTTTTACCTTCACCTGAATGAGTGATTTGATATACTGATAGAAGGTTACAAGAAAGACTTGGAACATATAATACATCATTGAAATGACCATTATCTACTTGAACTGTTCCAGATCCTACAACACTAAGAGATCTATCATCACCAACAAATATTTTCTTGGTGTTACATTCATTTAGAGCAGAAAATGTCTTTATCCTTAGCCATATGATAAGATGCTCCATAATCAATAAGCCACTCATCAAAAGAAGAATTAGAAGTTGTATTGAAGGAGAAACCAAAAGTGGAAAGTGCATGTCCATGAGAAGAAGAAGAAGATGTAGAATCAATACTGATGTTGTGCTTCTTCATCGCTACTTCTAAAGATTCCATCTTCTTGAAACATTTGGACTCATCATGACAATCTTTATCACAAAAGTTGTAATGTCTGTCAGTCTTCTTATTTTTATATCTTTCTCCTTTGTCCCCATTAGGAGCTGAAGCTGTCTGAGCGGGTTTGGGACCCTTATGTTGCTTGTTGTTGTAGAGATGATGTTGCTTCTTGGGATACTTGGGTTTATCTTTCTACTGGGAAACTAAGGCTTTGTTTGAGATACCTACAATGTTGATCACTCCAAGTTGTACAAAGTTATCTTCCTCTCTAATCAAAGCAACACAAAATGACTCAAGAGTGGGTTTTTGATAAGCTTTCCCTAGAGCCTCTTTCATAGCATAAAAGGTAGATACAAACACAAAATATGAACACCCTATATTAAAAAGAATAAGATAGATGCGACACTCTTCTTCCATTTTTATCTCACATTCTTCACATAAAATTCCGAGTGTTTTAAACTTAGATAGATAGTCTCCAAGGAAAAAAAAACCACTTGGACTTAAGGTTAGTACTTGCTTTTCTAATTGCTGTGCTTGAATAATACTGAGTTTACCAAAAACAGATTCAATCTTTTCCCAAGCTTCTTCGGGGTCATCAATTTCTTTAAGGTGGAACCTTAAATCAGGAGAGATGAACATTCTGATTAGTCCACATGCATCGTCACTCCTATTATCCCATTTGACTTTATTATCATCATCAGTGGGTGTTTTTTCCTTTCCCAAGGTAATCCGGTACAAGCCTTTACTTCTTAATAAATCTTTCATACGAGATTGCCATTGGAAGTAGTTGGTGCTGGTAAGCAAAATATTACTTGTAGAAGCCATATTGAATATGTAGATAATATGGATTTAAAAACTGAAACTAATGATCTGGATGGAAAGATCCCGAAAAATTATGTGGTTTAAAAAAAAAAAAACGGCATTGAAAACAGACTTTGGATGTGAGAGTTATTCCATTTAAAAAAAAAGCATAAACGGTAACCAAAGGACCACATGGTAGTTGCTTTATGAAGTAACCCACTTTTATAAAGAGAAGTGGGGATTACTTTTAGAATGAAGTTACTTTATAAAAGAAAAGATGCATGCAAAATAAATAACTCTAAAATAAAATATTAAAGCTACTTATAGTGATTCACTTTTATATTTGAAGTGAAATACAATTTACAATTTTGGCATGAACTTTTAAAAAAAAAATAACAAAAGAGAGACTTGAACTCAAGACCTCTTACTTAATAAAGCAACTTTTAACCAAATGGTTTATTAAAACATATTGTATTTTTTAGTAAGAGGATTGTGGGTGTTGGTGTTGTTGTTGTTGTTCTTGAAGACGATTTTGGAGAACGTGCTAAAAAAAAACTCTTTTTACACATCAGAAAAATTTCACTTCTCGATGATAACAAGGGTTAGATCTCGGTTAGTTTACTCGGAAGATGCACCTTTTCCTATCTATTTCTAATTTTCCGAGATTGCACAGGGCACGGGGAAAAGAGAATACGTAGATCTAAAAGATTAGCAACCCGAAAATAAATAATACAAAACCGAAATAAAACCAAAATGATACTCTGCAAAAATTTAAAAAATGCGCATTCAGGCTTTATACTCCCAGATTTGACTGAGATGGTCATATCTTAGGCAAAAAGAAACCTTTTCGAGTGAAACGAAAAGTGTTCCTGACTGAAATGAGCACTCTAGATGCAATGGAACAGTCCTCTCAGCCCAAAAATGTACGAAAATGACAAAAAATGGAGATGAGGAAACCGACTTCACGATCTCGATCTACAAAAGGAGCGAGTCTTCAAACGGGCTCTGATGCCATGTTTGAAAAGACAGGTATTCCAACAGAGGAAGAACACCTTAAGTAACCACTCACATAACCAGATCAAATATCAACACACTGATGTTTTTACGTGGTAAAATCCCTATGGGGAAACATTCACGACCCCAACCAACGCAACCACTTGGAGCAGTTTATTAATGCAGAAGAAAAATATTACAGAGAGATTTTACAAGAGAGTTTCTCACAATCAATCATCAAAAAATGACCCTCCATTCTCTTTAAATAGAGATCATGGACCAGTTGGGTGTTAATCCACAGATCAATGGCCATTAAGATTGAGGAGAATATGAACTGTCGGATCACTCTATGTCAGGAACATATCATGAGTGTCAGATTTCTTAACTACAAATGCATACTAAAGAAACACACTTTTACCTAACGATACATTAGACCAAGTAGATATTAACTAACTCCTAAGTGTCTAAATATCGTAACAGTATAAGGGTTGTTGACCCCTTATCTTATATTTTACCCTTGCTAGGTGGATAAACTATGTTTTAAGGTTTTTGTATAAATAAAGATCACGTGAATCTCATTTCATAACATAACTCTCCCTTGTGGAGAAGGAGTCTTGGATGAAATTTTCGCTATATTTGTGCATTTTTGGTTTCTCTCTCTCTTGAAAATGGTTTATGGTGTTATCTTTTGGTGAATGGATGAGAATAAGTGATGTGCACCTCTTGAAGGCATTATTGTTTGCTCTTGGATGATATTTTGCATGGTGAACTAGGGTTTAAAAGCTCATTTCTTGGAATTGGCAAGGAAAAATATGCACATGCTAGTTCTTTATTTATTACTTTGGTTATTGTCTATGAAAACCCTAGGAGGAGTATGTTGGATACACCTTCCATCATTGCTTCATCCTTTTGTTAAGGTTATAAGTCATTTTTGAGCAAGGGTTGCTAGGAGAAGTACAAGTGTGTACACTCTCCTAGATTTACCCTAAGTTGGTTAGCATACCGTAGGAAGTAAGAGGATTTACACCCCTAGGGATCTGGTTGATCCAAATTGTGTGTTAAATACCCAATTTACCCAATTTTAAAGGCACTAATCTAATCTTTTATTGCATTGGAGAAGTAAAATACTCGCTTTGAAATACATGATTTTACGAGATATTGAATTTGTTCAAAGTGGAATCAATTCTTTTCCTTAATTGCTTGCTTGAGCCACTAGGGAATTTTGATTGGTCAATGATACCTTGCTGTTGTTACAAATTTATGATACAACCATTAGGGCTGCAGAAAACTGTCTTTTCCAAGCTCAATTTCTGACTCTTTTACTGTTGGAATTAGTTGGAAAGTTGCTATTATTAATCTACTTGATGTTGGCTATTGTTGGGAAATATTTTGGATGATTTCTTAGGGTAAAAGTTGTTTTTGTAGAAAAACACTGCTACAACCACTTGGTTTTCATAAATATACTTTGAAAACTTATCTTTACAACGATTTAAATACCACTAAAGTTGTGCTAAAGTGTTGAGAACTTATCTATATATTTTATGCTTCATAACTCAACTAATATTTGATGCTTTAAGTTGTTTGATCCACAATAGTTACTTGATTTCATTGTTGATATATATCTCTGTTTACTGGTGAAATTAGGGACAATGAGCTTAACTTGCCACCTAACATATACTGCAAACAATTGGTTTTTCTTGTGTCTCGGTCATGTACAAACATTCTCAGCAGGTACCCAAGGACTTGGAAACCTTAAACCTCTCCCGATACTCATTCTCAAGCCTTCTTCCATATAGTAACTTGACCTATAGGGTCTTCCATTCATACATCTCACTTTCCATCTCATTTCCCCCTAGGGTCACTTAGACTCCCCCCTTGAGGTAATTTTATCATCTCTAAAGTGACAAGAATATCTTCCTAAGGTGACAATGGGCAGGTGGTTTCAAAGTTGTCGCCATTCTGTGGTTGGGTTGGGATTTTCTCAACCTACAACTTGTGAGATAACATTTTGGTGCAGTTTGTAGGGAGGATTTAGAATCCTCTTCCGAACCCTAACGACACTTTGGAAAGATTTGAGCCCAAGGCCTTTACCCTTAGCTTTCCTGGAGACTCCATTGAAGAACATTCCCTTTTCCACCCTTGATGAGCTCTCCTTGAAGCTCATCTGACGACTCCACTTTCCATGAACCTGTTGAGATTTTATGTAATTTTGGAACTTATTCCTAAGTGTAATTGTGAAAGGGTTTATTGATAAGTCGTGTCTTTTAGGTCTTTTAAAGTATAAATAGAGGTTATATCGAGTCATTTTGAGATCACTCATCGAACATAAGTACAAGAGAGTAGTGCACACTTATCTAGGAGTCAATTCTTGGTTCGTGTCTGGGTCTGCTTGGTCTTGATTTTGTGAAAGAGTACTGTATGACATTGTACATGTTGGAGGAATCTATACTGAGGAAAATTTGCAGGGTTTTCTCCCCCTTGAGGGTTTCCCTGAGGATATATCTTATTGTTCTGTGGATAACTATCTTTCAGTTGTGATCCTTTTGCATATTAAATAATAATAAAAAAATATAATAATTTAACTGGTGGAAAAACATAAAAAAAATCAACACGGTATCAGAGTAGGCTTGGAAAATAAGATTTTTCGTAGATTTTTTGAAGTGTTTTGGAAAACTAACTTCACCTTCCAAGGCAGGATGACTACATGCACCAAAATTGACGAGAAGCTGGAAGGAACAAAAAATTTCAGAGCATGGAAGTACAGAGTAGGTCTCCTTCTGGAAGAACATGATTTAGAAAGATTTGTTGAGGAGGAAGTTCCAGAACCATAGGAAGATAAGGCCAAGGCAAAGCATAAAAATAACCATGCCATGGCTAAGAGGATTATTGTAGACTCAATCAAGGATCATCTGATCCATCATGTTTCTCCGTTAAAATCTTTGAAGAAGATGATGGATGCATTGAATCGACTATTTGAAGCAAAAAAACATCAACCAAAGGATGACATTGAAGACCCAGGTGAAGAATGTGAAGCTTTAAGATTCAGAGTCCATTCACTCTTAATTTTCGAGAGTGAACCAGATCAAGGAACATATTGAAGTTATTCGAGACACTATTGACGAAGAAAAAATGGTAATGAACACCTTGAATGGTATCCCAAGGTCATGGGACTCATTCATTCAAGGAATATGCTCATGGAGGAAGCTAATCAAGTTTAACATATTATGGGAATATTGCACTCGAGAGGAAGCAAGGTTGGTAGCAAGAGAAGAGAAATTGAGGGATGATGATCAAGATTTACCTGCTCATACAAGGAAAGGAAAGAGTAAGAAGGAACCCTCATCCCCAAAGAAACCTCAAAATTTGAAGAAGAATCGAAGAGACTATTGAAATGTGATGTGTTTCTGTTGCGAAAAGTTGGGACATGTTGCTAAATTTTGTCCCCTTATTTTTAAACTAAAAGAAAAGGAAAAGGGAAAGAGGCATCATGCTCATGCCGCTGAATATGATGAACCACCAAAGAAAATTGCAAGAGAAGATGATTCAAGTGATTATGACTACATTCTAATATCAGCTCTCACAAGAACAATCACCCCTGGAAATGATACTTGATTGGTGGATAGTGATGCTTCTAATCATATGACAGGGTATAAAGGCTCTCTGTTAAACTTAATTCATAAAGACTCACCTCATAATGTGAATTTGGGTGATGATTATCAGTATCCAATCAAAGGAGTAGGAGAGACCTCCTACAAACTAGATCCCGGGAAGGCAATGAGGATGAAGGACACAATTTATGTACCAGGTTTGAAGAAGAACCTTCTCTTGATTTCATCTTTGGATGAGAATGGTTTCAAGGTTGCATTTGTAGATGGAGAAGTTTTCATGTGGCCAAAAGGAAAGACATTTGATGATTTAATTGTTATCGATGTCCAAGAAGGAGGGTTGTATAAATTAAAGGGATGCTCAGATTCAACATTGATTCACGACATTGTGAATTCAAGTGAGCTATGGTATAGGATATTTTCCCACCTACACTACAGAGCTTTACCAATCGTGAGCAATATGGTAACATGACTACCAGATATTCAGGTGAATCAATATGGCGTGTGCAAAGGTTGTGCACAAGGCAAGAATGTGAAGAACCCCTTTCCAAGCAGTGATAGAAGAGCCAAAGGAGTCTTAGATATTGTACACTCGGATGTATGCGGACCTATGCCACGAGTACATATATTATGTATCTTTTATTGATGATTACTCACACAAAACTTGGATTTACTTCTTGAAGTCAAAAGGTGAAGTATTTGGTAAGTTCTAGGAATTCAAGGCACCAGTAGAAAACCTAACAGAAAGGAATATAAAGACGTTGAGATCATGCGATGGAGGATATTTCACCTCAAATGAATTCTCATATTTCTGCAAAGAAGTTGGGATTAAGAGGGAGCTCTCTACTCCCTATAATCCGCAACAAAATGGAGTGGCAGAGAGAAAGAATCAGACGATTATGGAAGTGGTGAAGGCCATGATCCATGATCAATATTTACCTATGTATCTATGGGAAGAAGTTGCGATGACAGTTGTGTACGTGTAGAACGAAAGTTCCCATCGAGTTCTTGAAAACAAGACACATGAGGAAATGTTTTCAGGAGATAAGCTAGAGGTCAACCACATGAGGATATTTGGCTGTCTTGTATATGTACATGTCCCCAAGGACAAGAGAATAAAGTTGGACCCATATGGAAAGAAAGGTACATTTGTTGGGTACAGTGACACATCGAAGGCCTACATAGTATACATTCCCGATCATTGGAAGATTGATATTAGCAGGGATGTCACCTTTGATGAGGATGTATCTTTTCACAAGTCAAAGCAGGGTTGTACAGAGGAATATCATGATGAAGAGAATGGAGTTCCTAGAGTCACAGAGAAAATAGAAGTGGAAGCAGAGGAATCCATTCTCGAGGATTAGGATGTGGCCAAGCCATAGAGGCCTATGGAGAACCCTACACAAAAGAGAAGACCAACTTGGGGACAAGGGGACATCAGAGATGCAGAGAGATATGGTGCCTAGGATGGATCATCTAGGAAATTCAAGAAACCAAAACCATATCCCAGCTATGTGGAATTATTGTGTGATATCATTGATGCAGAGCCTACCAACGATGAAGAAGCTACAAGAAAGAAAGAATGGGAGGATGCCATGGTCAAGGAATACTAGTCAATAGTGAAGAATGACGTTTGGGATGTGGTTTGGGAATACTAGTCAATAGTGAAGAATGACATTTGGGAATACTAGTCAATTAGTTGTGAGCTCCAAGTGGATATTTAAGATGAAGCATGATGCAAATGGAAGCATTGAGAAATAAAAGACTAGATTTATAACATGAGGATTTTCTTAGAAGGAAGGAATTGACTACGAGGAGACTTTTTCTCTTGTGGCAAGATATACGTCAATAATGGTTTTTCTTTCAATAGCTACTGTGATGAAATGAAAGGTTCATTAGATGGACGTGAAGACAAATTTTTCGAATGGGGCAATAAAGGAAGAGGTTTACATGGAACAACCACAAGGATTCAAGACACATGACATGGATACACTTGTGTGAAGGTTAAATAAGGCATTATATGGAGTGAAGCAGGCACCAAGAGCATGGTGTGGTGAGATTGATGGTTTTCTGATGAGATTGGGATTTACCAAGAGCAATGCAGATTATAACCTTTACTTCAAGGTTGAGGATGATGGACCAGTGATATTACTACTATATGTGGATGACCTGTCCTTGACAGGAGTGGATAAGCTCATCACCGAGTGTAAGATAAAACACATTGTAGAGTTCGAAATGAAAGACCTAGGTTTGATGCACTACTTTTTGGGTCTAGAGGTATGGCAGAGGAAGAATGAGATCTTCCTAAATTAGGGAAAATATGTTGTGGAGATCCTGAAGAGTTTTGAGATTTTGCACTGTAAACTGATGGCTACACCGATGGCATCAAATATGAAGTTGCTAGATGATACAACATTATGGATTCTACATTATATAGACAAATTATTGGATCATTGATGTATTTCACGAATACACGAACATATATTTGTTTTGTTGTGAACACCCTGAGTCAGTACATGGTTGAACCCATACGTGTTCACCTGATTGCCATAAAACATGTGATGCGATACCTTAAAGGTACAATGGATTATGGGCTCAAGTATGTTGTAGAGAGTGAAATCAGTCTACTTGGATATTCAAATTCAGATTGGGCCGATAGTGTTGCAAATCGAAAAAGTACATTAGGATGTTGCTTCACTTTGGGATCCGGTATGATTTCATGGATCATTAAGAAGAAACCATGTGTAGAAATCAGTACGACTAAGGCAGAGTATGTGGCATCATGTGCAACAAGTCACGAAGAAGTGTGGCTTCAGAAATTGCTGATTGGATTATACGATATTGCGATGGAGGCGACTTGTATCTTGTGTGACAACCAAAGTTGTTTAAAGTTGTTAGAGAACCTGATGTTTCACGATAAGTCGAAGCATATTGAAATCATGTATCATTATATTGGGGATATGGTGCAGAACGGAGCATTGAGGCTCCAATATGTGGTTACCAATGAGTAGGTTTCGGATGTGCTGACAAATCTGTTGTTAAGGACGAAGTTCGAGTACTTCAGGGACTAGCTCGACATAGTCCCTCTTCAGAGGGAGTGATGGATTCATATGTTATTGTAGGGTAGTGGATGTCATGATGACATGTTGTAGCTATTGGAGAGCTACCCACCAGCCCTGGATGCATGCTAAAGAGACGAGGTACAAATGTTATCACAGGGTACTGGATGTCATGCATAAGATATCCAAGTTTTCTACGGGAAACTAGATAGTCTCATGATGACATATTGTAGCTATTAGAGATCTACCCACTGGCCCTGGATGCATGCTGTGAAGTCACTATGGATTTCTTGTGATGTATATATTCATGTGTCCGATAGTCAATGGTCATGAGTGTTGAATTTTAATGCTTAGCTCATGCACATGTAGTTTATTTCATTTAGCATGTACTTGAATGATAAACAATGAAACAATACCATACACAAGTGCTGCAATAACCAAGATCACAAGAAGACTAACCATGAACAAGAACACAAGAAGTATCCCGGGAAAACCCTTCTCAACCAAGCGAAAAACCCAACAATCCTTTTCTATATTATCAAGAGAAGATCCCCCACAACATAGACATTAACACACAAGAGAGTGCTTACAAAACCTAGAAACTTGCGCCCTTGAAAGATGTGCACTTCAGTCATATGTCACGTGTTTGCTGAAATTATGAGATGACAAGTGAGCGAGTGTGATCCACAATGGGGATCCACTCTTATTTATAAAATACTTAACACATCAAAATTTGTGTCTATTGGCACAATATGTCCGACTTCTATAAATAAAAAATATAATTAATCTTTACACAATATTATCTATATTTCATATGGTGGGACCAACTTGTACCCTTCACAACATAATTAGGGTTACAAACAAATCTTACTCTCAAACAATATAGCAAGGGATCCACACATCCTCTAGTGGTCAGCCACTAGGGACACATCCACCTGTGCTTAGCCACATGGACGTCACTCTCAATAGATAACTCAACTAAGTCCAAAGGAGTACCATTTGGAGAGCCATCTCAAGATGACTCAACTAAGTCAATAGGAGTACAAGGAAGGAGACCATCTCAAGCCGACTCAACTCAGTCCAGAGGAGTATAAGGCAGGAGACTATCTCAATTCATCTCAACTTAGTCTAGAGGAGTAGACAAGAGACCACACATCATCACAACTTAGTCCAGAGCTTGACACACACCCATCACATGGGAACACCCAACACTTGGGTTCTCTCTCACAGATGTCTCAACTCAGTCCAGAGGAGAATGATCTGGAGGATGTCTCATGAAGCTGCAATCAATAACACTCCCTCTCAGTTAGGGAGGAATTCTTCACCAGGCCAAGTCTCTCAGGTAAGTACTCGAACTTCGTCTTGGCAAGCAATTTGGTGAAGACAGGTACTACATGTGTACTAATTTCCTCTGCACCATATCTTTGATATAATGGTATTTGATCTCCATGTGTTTCAGTTTATTGTGAAACATAAGATTCTATGAGAGCTTCACACAACTTTGGTTATCGCAATGGATAACGGTGGAATCCATATCATGAACAAATATATTTGCAAGGATATTGCGAATCCACACTGCTTTGCGGATTTCCACACATAACACTATGTACTCTACTTTTGCGGTACTCAAAATCACAGAGATCTTTTTCCTGCTGCACCAGGAAACCATGGCAGATCCCAAGGTAAAAAAACAACCATATGTGCTCTTTCGGTCCATTGCGCTCCCTTCCCAATCTGCATCAACATATCCCTGCAATCTCATGTCTACATCGAATGCATATCTCAAGCCATATCTAACTGTTCCTCGTAGATATCTCAACACATGTTTCACTATTATCCAGTGAGTCTGTCTCGACTGACTCATAAACTAACTACGTAAATTCACTGCATATCATATATCAGGTCTGGGGTTAACCAGATACATCAATGATCGAATCAGCTGTCGGTAAAGATGTAGATCAATCTCGCATGAATCAATATAAGCCTCGTTCATTTTCTTCATATCCATCACCATCGGTGTAGGCATCGACTTGTAGTCTGTCATACCAAATTTCTTCAATATCTCCACTATATATTTTCCTTGACTTCGGAAAATCTCATCAGTCCTCTGCCATACTTCTAGTCCAAATAAGTAGTGCATCATACCAAGGTCCTTCATCTTGAATTCAGAAGTCAATGCACGCTTGCATTCAACAATAAGACTTTCTGAACCGGTGAGGAATAAATCATCAACATAAAGGACCAAAATTAGGCACTCGTCACCAAAAAAATGGTAGTATAGGTTGGGATCAACAACACTCTTGCTAAAGCACAAATGCATAAAGAATCCATCAATATTCTTGTCGCAAGCACGAGGTGCCTGCTTTAGTCCATACAAGATTTTCTTCAACCTATACACATGAGACTCCTTCTCATGTATCAAGAATCCATCTGGCTGCTTGATGTAAAATTCTTCTTCAATCTCACCATTGAGAAAGGTTGTATTTACATCCATCTGATGTAGTGTCCGACCCATGGATGTAGCTAGGGAAATAATCCTACGAATGGAAGTGTATCGGGCTACTAGAGAAAATGTCTCCTCATAATCTATTCCCTCCACCTGAGAGAAACCTTTGGTCACAAATCTCACTTTGTATTTCTTGACACTTCCATCAGCTACATGTTTTATCTTATAGATCCACTTGGAAGTCACCACAAACTTCCCTTTCGGTCTCAGAACTATATCCCACATATCATTCTTCATGATGGAATGATACTCTTTTGTCATGGCATCTTGCCAAACTTGTTGCTTCTCCATGACAAGAAGGCTCAGTATCAATGATGTGGCTCATAGCTGAAATGTAGCTTGAAAATATCTGTGGTCTCTTGCTCTCTTGGAATGTACCTCGAGGAGATGCATGTCCCTCTGCCTTCTGTAGAGTTTGTTGAGCCCATACAAGCCTTTTATGGACTACTGCAATGTCTATGGGAACATCAACTAGGGCTACTAGAGCAACTGGAGCAATGATTGTCTCCCTCTGAACTATTGAAGGAGGGGAAGGTACTATCTCTCTTTCAATCTCCATCTGAGATTATCTGGATATTCAAAAGGATATATCTTCCTCAAGGGTGACATCTTTTCTCACCTCAATCTATCTCTGACCAGGTATGTAGTTCCAGTAAGCCTTCGAAGATTCATTGTACCCCAAAAATGTACCCTTTCTACTTGAAGGGTCTAGCTTGGTCCTCTTCTCCTTGGATACATGAATGTATAACAGAAACCCAAATATCCTAAAGTGTCCAACCTTAGGCTTCACTCCGGTGAAGGCTTCTTTGAGATTCATTTTATTCAAAATCTGACGAGGACTCCTGTTCTAAACATACACAACTGGCATGGATGCTTCTGACCACAAAATCATAGGTATATTATGATCATGTATCATTGCTTTGGTTTCCTCAATAATGGTTTTGTTCTTCCTCTCTATAACCCCATTTTCCTGAGGGTTATAAGGAATGATGTACTCCCTCTTGATCCCTGCCTCAATACAAAAATCAATGAAATCCTTGGAGGTGTACTCTCCTCCATTATCTGATCTCAACACCTTGATCCTCCTCCCGGTCAGGTTCTCAACCTGATCTTTAAACTCTTGAAATCTCGCAAGGACTCCATCCTTGGTATTCAAGAAATAAATCCACATCTTCTAAGAGTGATTATCGATGAAGAGAACATAATAAAAATATCCATTCAAGGAAGAAATAGTCATGGGTCCACAAACATCTGAATGTATCAAGTCCAAGATCCTCTTGGATTTGTTGTCTCTACTCAAGAAGGACCCCTTGACATTCTTTCCAAGAGAACAAACTCTGCAAACACCATCATGCTGAACATGTATCTCTAAAAGACCTGTTACCATCTTCCCCAGAGCGGGAAGGGCTATAGAATGTATATGAGCAAGTCACCTATTCAATAGCTCGCTCAGGCTGATAGTATTATGTAACAGGGCCTGGACTAGTCGGACAATCAATCTGTACAAGCTATTTTCTCGAACACCAATCACTCAGGCATAATTCACATGTGAGTTATTGTGCCATGCAAGAACTTTTCCTTCAAAGAAGGTAACCTTGTAGCCTTTATCCTCTAAGGAAGAAACATAGACAAAGTTCCTTTTCATTCCAGGTACATATAATACCTCACTCAACTGAAGTGGTATGCCATAATCTAGTTGGAATGTTGAAGTTCCAACTCCTTTCACAGTATATCTAGCATTGTATCCAAGTACAACATGTAGAATATAATCTTTCTCAACAAGGTATGTTAGATGATCTCTATATCCGATCATGTGTCTGGAAGAACCATTGTTAATTAACCAAATATCATTCTCAGTAGGAATCGTACTTGAGAGTGATTATATGATGAAGAATGATTCATATTTTGTCTTCATCTCTCTGATGTGGTTCTAGATCTACATCAACAGTGGATGCAAGTTGTCTTCCTTTCTTCCTGGTAGGACAATTTCTTGCAATGTGTCCATACTTGTCGCATCTGAAACACTGAATCTTTGAATTGTCTTTTTTGTGTTCATGACCTGAAGCTGATGAAGTTTTCTTGTCTTTGAATGCTTTGTTGAAACTTCTTCTATTTCTTCTTCCTTTCTTTCTATGGAAAGCAAGCGCATGATTTTCATCATGATGGGAGTATTACACTCCTCTGGCTATAAGTTTGGTTTCTTCCTGGGTTCAGTTTGTCCATAAATGATCAAATCCAAGTAGATCTTCTCTACCAATGATACTTTGAAGAAATGGTTCCCAATGTATTGGAAGAGCATTGAGAGCAGTTAAGAAAAGTTCTCTGTCTGATATGGTTTCTCCAATGGCACCTAGCTGATCTCTGATCTCTAAAATCTTCATGAAGAAGGTAGTAACGATGTCATCTTTTGTCATCTTGATATGTTGAAGCCGATTCTTCAATGTAAGAGCTTTGATTGAGTTGTTTCTCTCAAACATATTATTCAATGCATCATACATCTCATAAGATGTCTTTAAGGTAGCAATACAAGGTAGTATATGATCTTTTATTGAATAGATGATTATCTTCCTTGCTTTGACGTCATCTGCCTTCCAATCATCCTTCTTTTCATCGATAGTTGTTTCTGGTAGAGTCTTTCATATCAAACTTAATAGGTCATCCTCTTCTAGGGTAATCTGTAGTCGTGATTTCCAGGAACTGAAGTTGCTTGATCCATCAATCCTATCTTCCACCAAAGTTCTGTTCCTCATGGTTTGCAGATTCTTCCATAAACCCTAACAACTAATCTAGGAAACCTAACGGCTAGGCTAGGATATAAACCTTAGGTTTTTTTGGACTTATGACTGCGAAAAATAATCCTTGGAAAGTCATAAGAACACTGGTGAGCTGCTAAAATCCTTCAAAGAGCTACAAAAACCCTAAAACCAAAATTCTATAGAAACCTTAGGGGACAAAAATAAAAAATTCTCAGAATTGCAACCTGAGAGTTGCTGGAGGTGCGCTGAAGGAGGCCGTACACTCCTATGAAAAAATTATCCCCAACTCTCAAATGTAAAGTGTTGAAACTGACAAAAGAAGGACGATCATTTTTTCAGTAGCAACAAGAAGGTGACGACTGGCTCTTTAATAGCTTGTGCAATGGTCTCTTTAGGAACTCTGCTATGATACCATGTTTAATTTGATGCTTATCTCATGCACATGTAGTTTATTTCATTTATCATGTACTTGAACCATAAACAATGCAACAATACCATACAAAAGTGTTGCAATAACCAAGATCACAAGAAGAATAACCATGCACAAGAACTCAAGAAGTATCCTGGGAAAACCCTTCTCAACCAAGGGAAAAACCCAACAATCCTTTTCTATATTCTCAAGGGAAGATCCCCCACACCATAGACCTTAGCAAAAAATAGGGTGCTTACAAAACCTAGAAACTTGCACCCTAGAAAGATGCGCACTTCAACCGTACAAGTGTTTGCAGAAATTATGAAATGACAAGTGAGTGAGTGTGATCCACAATGGGTATCCACTCTGATTTATACAAGACTTGACACAACAAAAGGTGTGTCTATTGGCACAATAGGACTGACTTCTATAACTCAAAAATATAATTAATCTTTACACAATATTAATTATCTTTCACATGGTGGGGCCGACTTGTACCCTTCACAACATAATTAGGGTTACAAAAAAATCTTACTCACAGACACTATAGCAAGGGATACACACATCCTCTATTGCTCAGCCACTAGGGACATGCCCACCTGTGCTCAGCCACAAGGACGCCACTCTCAACAAATCACTCAATTGAGTCCACAAGAGTATCATCTGGAGAGCCATCTCAAGCCGACTCAACTAAGTCCATAGGAGTACAAGGAAGGAGACCATCTCAAGCTGACTCAACTCAGTCCAGAGGAGTACAAGGAAGGAGACCATCTCAAGTCATCTCAACTTAGTCTAGAGGAGTAGACAAGAGACCACACATCATCACAACTCAGTCCAGAGTCTGACGCACACCCATCACATGGGTACACCCAACACTTGGGCTCTCTCTCACATTTGTCTCAACTCAGTCTAGAGGAGAACGATCTAGAGGATGTCTTAGGAAGTCGCAATCAACAAAAATGAGCTCTTGTGGATGAAGACAATGTTAGAGTCCGTGTCGAATAAAATACCTTCCTCATTAAGAGGGAGTGTTGAGATTTTATGTAATTTCATAAGTTATTCCTAAGTGTAATTGTGAAAGAGTTTATTGATAAGTCATGTATTTTAGGTCTTTTAATTATAAATAGAGGTTATATCGAGTCATTTTGAGATCACTCATTGAACATAAGTACAAGAGAGTAGTGTGCACTTATCTAGGAGGCTATTCTTGGTTCTTGTCTGGGTTTCTTTGGTCTTGATTTCGTGAAAGAGAATTATATGACATTGTACATGTTGGAGGAATCTATATTGAGAAAAGTTTGCAGGGTTTTCTCCCCCTTTAGGGTTTCTTTGAGGATATATCTTATTGTTCTGTGGATATCTATCTTTCAGTTGTGATCCTTTTGCATATTAAATAATAATAAAATAATATGATACTTTAATAGTTGGAAAAACATAAAAAAAATCAACAGATCTCACCTTTCATTTCCCCCCCTTTCCATCCTTTGATGAGCCTTGATCTCATATGGAGACTCCATTGAAGTGCCTTTTCAATCAATGGAAATATGGTACCATGGGATGAACCCTCATCTAGAACTTGTTATACCTCGAAGAGGGCACTTTTACATATGTAAAAGTAAAAGGCCGCTAATAAAGATGCTAGGAAATGATGAATCATATAAAAGAGTTATTTCCTACCAAAGAACTAGCCCTTGAAAATGAGGAAGTGCTTGAAGGACAGTTTTATGAAGAAAGTTACCAAGAAGATCCCAATGAAGATCTAGACGAGACATTTGATAAAGAAGAAGTGCTCATATCTTCCATTCCATTTGATGAAGACATCCATGCCTTTGTTCCTTCTACACATCAAGAAGAGAACATGATGAGTTGTAATCCTTTTGAAAATATTGATGACACTTTATTCTGTGAATTTATACGAGAAGAAGTATTATATGATCCTTTGGATGCGACACAACCTTTTAAGAAAATACAAACAAATCACTATGCATTAAGGATCAAGCGTCGTGTGATGAAGAGGCAATGGATGAGCATGCCCATGAAGAGAAAAAATAATCTTGATGAAGCGCAACATGTTGAGACATCAATATCTTTGCTCTTGCCTGATGAAGTTGAGGTTGTCCAACTGTGCTCTCCTCTTGTTCATGAAGTTGAATAAGCAGCTAACATCAATGATGAAGAATTTGAAGATCTTGTTGAAACCGTCCCAACCTCTGCTCTTCCTACACACGAAGAAAAATAGATAGTCATTTTCAGTCATCCTAATGATATTATGAAAGAACCTTTGGATATGGTTTATGATCATATAAAAACTTTCATACAGATTGGAAGACACAGGTGATATTTTGGTCGTCTCATTTTTTATAGAGACCCCATTTATGACATTGAGGGTAGCCCTCAAGAAAAGGGGTTGGAGTTTTCATCTTCAGAGGACTACTTTTCATGCGGGTATGATTCATATGTTTGGAATCCTGATGATGACATGATTACAAATTTATTCGAGGATGATCGATCACAAAATTTTCAGGACTATTTTTAGTCATCCCTTGGGACTTGTGATCCATATCTTTTTGAGTATGAAGACTTGTTGTATGAGGACTCTCAACTACCTTCATCCTCAATTTTTGAAGAATGCCAAAACATGGCCATATTAGATCAATCAAATGCTCACTCTACAAAGAGGAAGTATTTTCATATTTAGGATTTTTACAAGGACTCACAGATGAAGAGGCTGTGTTTTTCCTTCTCTAGACTTGAGCCCATCCCTTACCTCATCCATTATTCTTAGGGAAATCATTAGGTCTTCTGGGGATCTCTCATATTTTCTCAACCTCTAGGGAGAAATGTTTTTTTGGGTGAAGATGAAAATGAGTCGCCATCTACATATGGTATCCCTCTTCAGAGATGGATTGATCAGGCTTGTGGCTACACTTTTAGGAAGGATGATCAGGTTGATGGTTTCTCCTTCCAACAAGACTTCCTCCCTCCCACCCATATCTTTTCATTTCATTTCATGATTGATTGTATATCTATTTATGCTCATGATCATTACGTGCTTGACTTATCTTTGTTGCTTTACATAATTAAGCATAGGGGGAGATAATTTGACGAGATGATCAATTGGTTGCATTGGTTGTATGAATTCACCTGATATCACCTATTGCTTGATATTTAGGGCCCCAAGGCTCTAGATTAGTTTTCATTTGTATTTTTATGTATATGGACAAAGGGTGATAGAACCACCCTAGATTTTATGGTTTTCTTGTTTCAGTGTATGCACATGTCCACCAGGAGATGTTGTGGTTCTCATGCACTATACGAAGAGAACATATCCTCAAGTAGGAGCCATATGTTATCCCTATTTTGTGGGATAAATAAGTATATGATGTCTCAAGGCCCTCATGTTGCATATATGGAGTGCCGAGAGACCACATGATTAGCAGTGTCCACTTGCACATACAGAATCCCGCTCTATCACCACATTCTGATCCATTTTCAGCCCATCCACCACACCAACTAGATTCTGGAAGGCAGATGGGTCTTTCTACATGCAATACAAGTCAGGTATTATGGCAGGTAATCACCCTAATATTTAAGGCATTTAAACATGTTGTATTTAAGCTGCTTTTTATTATAGAACACTTGCTTGGACATTATGCTTTTGATCATGTTTCACCTTGGTGAGTGTCATATATTTCCTAGTAAGTGACCGACCTATGGGGAAGGTTTGTGACTGGGGGTCTCTTGAGGGGTTATCATATCGTTCCCAACCACACTTACCACCTTCCGCTCATTACACTCCCATCATATTGTCTTTTTCTAGGCCCTTTGACTTTGGTGACCCAAGAAGGCGACATGTACCTCATTTCATGGGAAGAAGGGGTTGAAGGCCCAAAAGGATTGTTGTTGGATAAGAAGATAAAATCCTATATATAAACCTTCCAGATGCTTCGCCCAGGGATCCCCGAGAAAACAATAAAAAATTTCTCTATAAGAAAAGGGGGACTACAAAAATAAATGATAATGAATGCTTAAGGGGTTAGTTGGAGTATGGGAGGTCTCATCACGAACTGACCTATCATGATCATGGGTATTTATCGGTATGAAATTACCAGCATCTTCTCACCAAGATAGGGTAGTGGTGCTCAGTTACACAACTGAGAAAAAGGGGATCTCATCACGAGCCAACCTTCGCATTTCCAAGAGGTATTTGTGAATGATATTGTTGTTATCTGGACACCAAGCCAAGACAATGGCCTTCAACTTTTTCCATAACACATGAAATAAAGAAAGAATGACAAGAAGATGGGCTTGGAAAATGTGCATCGCAAACGGAGGTGCCACACACCCTCTACAAAGGCACCCATAAATGAGATAATATGATCCCTTGTATGTCCTAAAACTCATCGACCTATGTATTAAATTATGAGCTCTATTTCTTATGTGGATTAATTCTTTTATTTTCTTCAACACTTTGATTCCACCTTAATACACTTCAACAAAACCAAATCATAACTGAATAGCAATAACTATGTAGATAAGTAAGCATGCACATCAACAACACATATACCCTGGGGAAACCATGTACAGGGAGAAAAACCCCAGCAAGCGATATTCCTTTATTGCATTAATAATGTAAGATCACTTACAAATATCCACCATGATTTTTCTTCTCTTAAAGAGCTTGCCAAGATGACTCTGACCTGACAAAGACCTAAGAGACCTTGCTGAAATACACCTCTGATATGCTGCCTCTATTATTGATATACAACACTGATATGCTGATGATATATGCCTCTAATATGAAACCTCTATTGCTGATATACAACATTGATATGCTTCTTTAGTATGGTGCCTCTTTATCACTGATATGCTCCTTTATTTCTTCTCCCTTAACCTGCATATCAAAAGTGTGTTGAAGAGAGGGGTCGACCTCTGCTTATATAGGCTGAAGAGGAGAAGAAGAGAGGCTTGAAATAGTAACTTGTTTTCATGCTTCAATCATAACTCAGCTTTCCACTTTAGTTCAAACTTAGAAATAGACTTGAGACTAGTATACTCTAGTTCAAAAATAGAACTAGACTTGAGACTTCAATTACAACTCAACATTACACTTTAGTTCAAAAATAGAACTAGACTTGAGACTGGTATACATTAGATCGAAAATAGAACTATACTTGAGACTTCAGTCACAACTCAACATTACACTTTAGTTTGAAAATTGAACTAGACTTAAGACTTCAGTTGCAACTTAGCATTAAACTTTAGTTCGAAAATAGGACTAGACTTAAGACTTCAGTTACAACTCAACATTACACTTTAGTTCTAAAATAGAACTAGAGTTAAGAATTTAGTTACAACTCAACATTACACTTTAGTTCTAAAATAGAACTAGACTTAAGACTTCAGTTATAACTCAACATTACACTTTAGTTCTAAAATAGAACTAGACTTGAGACTTCAGTTACAACTCGAATCTTTACAAGGCAATTCAAAATTCTCTTCATGGTGGATAATGATACACGTGACAACGCACTAGATTAATACATTTATATCATTTGAAATATTAGGAATATAGTTTGTTTCTAGCTCATAGGAATTTTATATTCAACCTTACTTTTGCTAGATGCCTTGACTTTTTCTCATGGCTCACAAGGCTTGACTAGGCTCATAGAGGTTGTATGTTCCCCTTGACTTTTGCACTAGTTTGTTTATGCTCACAGAGGTTGTACATTCCCCCTGACTTTTTCACTAGATTGTCTATGCTCACAGAGGTTGTACATCCCCCCTGACTTTTGCGTTAGACTCACATAACATCTCGTTCGTCTTGACTTTTGGTTTGACTCACAGAGGTTGTACATTCCCCCTGGCTTTTTTCAATACCTCACAAGACTGGTTGATTCTCCAAATCTCCTTGGCTAGCCTCAGGGCGGCCCATATGGCCTCTCATTGGAGAACGACTATCAATTCTGCCAAATTTAACACTATGAATTCTAAACCCCTTCCACCTCGTCATCCACTTCTCTCGTTCTTTCTTTCTTGGTAATAAAGAACCCTATTGTGTGCGCTAGGTTTTTGTCTTGAGGGCCACCTTTGTTGGCACCCATATTTTTTGTGGAGAGGGTTTCGTCTCTTGGAAATATAGCAAAGGGTTGCTAGGTTTTTTCCCTCGTTTGAGAAAGGGTTTTCCCATGATAAATTCTTGTGTCTTGTGCATGGTTATTCTTCTTGTGATCTTGGTTTACTGCAACTATTGTATTTTGTGTTGAAACATTGTTTATGGTTCAATTTCATGCTAAATTGAAAAGAAACTACATGTGCTTGAGTCACCATTAAAATTCAACATGGTATTAGAGAAGTGTTCTTGAATATGACCTATTGCATAGTTAATGAAGGAAGGCCATGGAATTTTAAGGGATGCTAGACCCCTACCGTTGGTGTAATGAAAGGGCCGAACCTTTTCTTAACCCCCATGGTGAAGTTTAAGACTGGTCGTAGGCCTATTAGCCTTGGTCGAGCCTTGATTAGGGTCTTAAAAAGGAGACCACATCATGGAGAAGTCCCTCTAGGGATGCCACAACTAGAAGGATCCCTAACCGTAGACTTAAAATGACCCCTAACAAAATTGTAGATTGAATTTTGAGGGAGATTTGAGGTAAGCTCTGAGGTATCTTGAAGGCTGAATTTGTGATATTCTTCTATGACAGATATGTGGCAGCACTGAGTGGATCTGAGGTAAGTCCTTATGACAATTTTTGAAGCAGATCTATAGATATTTTTTGTGATTTTTTTTTTTAAGCAGATCAAGCTCTTGTCACTATGCGAATCATTGTCCTTTGTTGAAGAAAGGAAAGCAACATATTGATCAAAATCCACCTCAAAATAACTCAAGGAGTGAAAACAAGAACGACGAGGAGTTCTTCTCTATCTCAACCTTCTCAGGAGGACCAAAAGCAAGATTGAGCGTGATTGTAGACTAAGGTAAGTTTTGTACTACATTCCTTATTTGATTTCATCATTACTCTCTAGCGGCTTTCATTTTATAATGAAGGGTATTATCCCTAGTATGGGAGCCCTCATGACTTGGACCATTATCCCTAGTACGAGAGTCCAATTTTTCTTGGTTGGTTATTATCCTATTACAGGAGGCCATTTTGGTTGTTATCCCTATGGGAGGCCAAATTTCTTATTTCATTATTGAAGGGCCATGATCCCTGGTACGAGAGTCCATATTTCTCCTTGCTTAGTAAAGTATTGTAGAGGTAGTAAAGGACCTGAGAAGGAATGGGATGTCTCTAGGATAACAACACAAGAAAAGGATGATGTCACAATTTCCTCCAGGATAGATGTGTATCCTTCAGACATCAGAGGGAGTCACTTGACTCAAAGGGAGTCAAACTATTTGAGAAGAAATTAGAGCTAGCATAACTTGTGGACAAAAGGTTTCTTTATGATATCTTGCAGATGGCAGAGAGACCACATATATTTTAGAGCTATGTTCCAACTATGAGCCACATCATTGATATCGAGCCTTCTTGTCATGGAAAAGCAATAGGTCAACAGGTTTGGAAAGATGCCATGACCAAAGAGTATCGGTCCATCATGAAGAATGAGGTGTGTGATATTGTTCTGAGACTGAAAGGAAAGTATATAGTGAATTCCAAGTGGATCTATAAGATCAAACATGCAACTGATGGAAGTGTCGAGAAGTACAAAGCGAGATTTTTGGCTAGAGGATTCTCTCAAGTAGAGGGAATAGATTATGAGGATACATTTGCTCCTGTTTCTCGATACACTTCCATCCGTACGATTATTGTCCTTTCCGAATCCATGGGTTGGATACTACATCATATGTATGCGAAGACAACCTTTCTCAATGGAGAAATTGAGGAAGAAGATTACATCAAGAATCCATATGGATTCGTGATACATGAGAAGGAGTCTCATGTGTGCAAGTTGAAGAAAGCCCTGTATAGACTAAAGAAGGCACCTCGTGCATGATATGAGAATATTGATGGATACTTGAGGAGTTGAGGATTCAACAAGAGTGTTGTTGATCACAACCTATACTACAACATTGTTGGTGATGAGTGCCTAATTTTGGTCCTATATTTTGATGACTTATTCCTCACTGGTTCATAAATCCTCATTGTTAATGAAAGCGTGCATTGGCTTCTAAATTTGAGATGAAGGACCTTTGTATGATGCACTACTTCTTGGGACTAGAAGTGTGGCATAGGACTGATGAGATTCTCCCGAGTCAGGGGAAATACACAATGGAGAGATTGAAGAAATTCAGGATGACAGACTGCAAGCCCATGGCTACACCGATGGTGATGAATTTGAAGAAATTGAGCGATACTTCTTTTGATTCAAGAGAGATTGATCCACATCTTACAGACAACTGATTGGATCATTGATGTATCTGGTTAACACCAGACCTGATATATGCTATGCAATAAGTGTACTCAGTCAGTTTATGAGTCAGATGAGACAAATACACTGGATAGTAGCGAAGCATGTGTTGATATATTTACGAGGCACAATTTCTTATGGACTGAGATATGCCTCCCGTGTAGACATGATATTATAGGGATATGTCGATGCAGATTGGGAAGGGAGTGCAGTGGACCGAAAGAGTACCTACAGTTGTTGTTTTACTTTAGGATCCGCCATGGTTTCCTGGTGCAATAGGAAACAAATTTATGTGTCTTTGAATACCGCAGGAGCAGAGTACATTGCATTATGTGTGGAAGTCCACGAAGCAGTGTGACTTCACAAGATTCTTGCAGACTTATTTGGACATGAGATTGATTCCACTGTTATCCATTACAAAAATCAGAGCTGTGTGAAACTCTCAAAGAATCATGTGTTTCATGATAAATCGAAACACATCGAGATCAAATACCATTACATAAGAGATATGGTGCAGAGGAAAGCAATACATGTGCAGTACCTTTATACACACAAGCAAGTTGCAAATGTATTCACAAAACTACTTTCCAGGATGACGTTTGAGTACTTCCATGAGAGACTTGGCCTGGTGGATAATTCCTACCTAGATGAGAGGGAGTGTTGATGATTGCAACTTCATGAGGCATTCTTCAGATCGTACTCCTCTGGAATGAGTTGAGTTTATCTGAGAGAACACCTATGTGATAGGTGATTCGTACTCCTCTGAAATGAGTTGAGTTAACCTGTGTTGGTATCTTGTCATGCTCCTCTAGACTAAGTTGATATGGTCTCCTGTCATACTCCTATGGACTTAGTTGAGTCTACTTGAGATGGATCTCCAGTTCGTACTCCTATGGATTTAGTTGAGTTGATCTGTTTGAGAGTGACATCCCTTGTGGTTGAGCACATGTGGACTTGTCCCTAGTGGCAGAGTACTAGAGGATGTGTGTGAGACCCCTTGCTATATTGTCAAAGAGTAAGACTATTGTAAAACCCTAATTTGTATTGTGAAGGATACAAGTCAGCACTACTATGTAAAGACAATGAATATTATGTAAAATACTAATTGTATTATTGAGTTGTACAACTCGGTCCTATTGTACCAATGAAGAGACATGTCTATTCATTGAGTTAGGTCATGTATATATTAGTGAATGATCCCCATTGTGGATCATTCATCTCACTCACCCAACACATTACTTGGAGAGATGAAATTTGGTGCGCACTTCTCCTGTGCTATCTTTCTTGGTCATAGAGCACCTTATTGTGTGCACTAGGGTTTTTTCTTGAGGGCCACCTTTGTTGGCACCCATATTTTATGTGGAGAGGGTTTCTTCTCTTGTAAATATAAGTTGCTGGGTTTTTTCCCTTGTTTGGGAAAGGGTTTTCCCAGGATAATTTATTGTTTCTTGTGCATGGTTATTCTTCTTCTGATCTTGGTTTAATGCAACTATTTTATTTTATGTTGCTGCATTGTTTATGGTTCAAGTTCATGATAAATTAAAAAGAAACTACATGTGCTTGAGTCACCATTACAATTCAACAATTTACACTTGTCATGATATCTTTGACTTGAGATCTTTGGAGGGCCTACCCTTTTATTTTTCATGACCTTTATTGGTAGCTGATTTTGGGAGAACAAGACTAGCTTGGGTTTTCATGGGGCACATAGCCCATAGGTTGGATGTTGTAGGCCTGCACACTAGATCACAAAGACATGATTTTGGAGGCTTACATGTCATCATGGAGGACCTTATCCAACCCCTAGTACCCAAATGACTTGCTTAGGAGAGGCAACGCGCCATCTTTTGAGGGTTGACGTCATGCTTGAGGGGGTTTGGTGGTGATGGAGTTATTTCACATTGACACTTGGCATGGTTTGACTGGAGGAGTCATGGATTGAACCTATAAAATGATGAGGAGGCTCAAGGAGCCCCAACGACCTCCATTTTTGTCTCCAATTACTTGCTCAAGTGGCTAAAACGTCCCCTAAAGGGGTGACATCATCTTATTTTTAGGGTTTCTATTGTGTTAAAGTGAAAATTAAATTTTATTATTTGATGCAAGGGGTAATATAAGGGTTGTTGAACCCTTATATTATTTTTTACCCTTGCTAAGTGGAAAAATTATGTTTTAAGGTTTTGTATAACTAGATATCATGTGAATCTCATTTCATAACATAACTCTCCTTTGTGGAGAATGAGACTTGGCTGAATTTTTCGCTATACTTGTGCATTTTTGGTATCTCTCTCTCTCTCTCTCTTGAAAATGGTTTATGGTGTTATATTTTGGTGAATGGATGAGAAGAAGTGATGCACACCTCTTGAAGGCTTTATCTTTTTCTCTTGGATGATATTTTGCATGGTGAACTAGGGTTTGAAATCTCATTTCTTGGAATTGGTAAGGAAAAATATGCATATGCTTGTTCTTTCTTGCTTATCTTTGGTTATTGTTGGTGAAAACTCTAGGAGGAGTATGTTGGATACACCCTCCATCATTGCTTCATCCTTTTGTTAAGGTTATAAGTCATTTTTGAGGAAGGTTTGCTAGGAGAAGTATAAGTGTGTACACCCTCCTAGATTTACCCTAAGTTGGTTAGAATACCCTAGGGAGTAAGAGGATTTACACCCCTAGGGATATTGTTGATCCAAATTGTGTGTTAAATACCCCATTCACCCAATTTTAAAGGCACTAATCTAATATTTTATTGCATTGGAGAAGTAAAATACTCGCATTGAAATACATGATTTTACGAGATATTGAATTTGTTCAAAGTGGAATCAATTCCTTAATTGATTGCTTGAGCCACTAGGGAGTTTTTATTGGTAAAGGATACCTTGATTCTATTACAAATTTATGCTATAACCATTAGGTATGCAAAAAAATCTCTTTTCCAAGCCCAATTTCTCACTCTTTTACTGTGGAATTAGTTGGAAAGTTGCTATTATTAATCTAATTGATGTTGGCTATTGTTGGGAAATATTTTGGCTGATTTATTGGGGTAAAAGTTGTTGCTGTCACAAAACACTTCGGCAACCACTTGGCTTTCATAAATATAATCTTAAAAATTATCTTTACAACCATCTAAATACCACTAAAGTTGTGCTAAAGTGTTGATAAATTATATACATATTTTATGCTTCATAACTCAACTAATATTTGATTCTTTAAGTGGTTTTATCCACAATAGTTACTTGATTTCATTGCTGATATATATCTCTATTTACTGCTGCAATTAGAGACCACAAGCTTAACTTTCTTGTCCACCTAACATATACTGCAAATAATTGTTTTTTCTTGTGTCTCGTGCATGTACAAACACTCTTAGCAGGTACCCAAGGACTTAGAAACCTTAAACCTCTCATGAGACTCATTATAAAGCATTCTTCCATCTAGTAACTTGAAATATAGGGGATTCCATTCATACATATCACTTTCCATCTCATTTCCCTCCTAGGGTCACCGAGACTACCCCCTTAAGGTGATTTTATCATCTCTAAAGTGACAGGAATACCTGCCTAAGGTGACAGTGGGTAGGTGTTCTCAAAGATGTCACTATTTGGTGGTTGGGTCGGGATTTTTCCAACCTACAACTTGTGCGATAACATACCTATCACACCCAAGGAAGTGTGCCCCTTCTCTTCTCACTAGTCCTTCGACTGCCCCACTTCCCTTCCCAAGGTTACTGACAATAAGTTGGACAAGAAGTCTTTGAGCCCTGTGCCTAATGCTCAATGCATCAAGGAACAAATCCTAGCAAAAATCTCATTTGGAGAGCATGCCTATGGGTCTGCAAACCACTCCACAACAACCAGTCTTTGAACGAGAGAGACTGCTCACGGTCTGCCAACCCGATTCTTTGACAATGAAACTCTGGATACAACCCCACAAATCCCTACAAGCTTCTTTGGAAGATAAGGTAATAGTAAAATTTTCCATAGTTGATTTTCTGAGTTTTTTGTGCAACATACACAACCATTGAAATACACGAACAATTTTGAACTGACCTGTGCAACCATCTAACCAGATCCGATGTTGATACATCTGTGTGTTATTCTACTTAAGGTGATTGTAAAACAATTGAAAGAAATGTTGTACGTAGGCTAATTCATGACACCGATCATTGCTTATGTAGAAGTGATACTCCTTCAATATAACTATGTCTTCTTCGTTACTATCCGACCCATGCGTGCATGTGATATAGACCATTATGATGACCCGCTCCGAGTGATAATATTGGATTTGAATCTCATTTTGCGGTTGAAGGGTGTAGTTCTCAGCAAAATAAACCACTGATAAGACAATACCAACGAGAAATGTATCTCTGCATATTATAAAATGCCTGTCCTACCATCGAGCCACATGGACATATTGTTGTGTCCTTTCGACGAAGTCCTTCATGAAGTCACATACTCGTACCTGATAAGTCACCAATTGTATCTTTTTTCTTTCCTTCCCTCCATCAATATCATATGCGACATATTTAAAGATTTTCAAGGAAACCTCTTTCCTCCCCAATTCATACTCATTGCTTACATGGATGCTTGGCACAAAAATAACAAAAACCTATTTGTTCTTGCTATTTTTTCATGTAGATGTCGATATTTTTCGTGTTTTTGAGATAGATGAGTTTGAGGAGTGTGCTTGGCACATAAAAATACCCAGCAGGAATGCGTGCGCATTCCTATAACACGTGCACACTAAAGCATGTACCTGTTCTAAGAACGCGCACACGTTCCAACTGGGCAGGGATGAGTGCCCAAACTCATGTCTTTTAAGTCACAAGAGTGCTTGCATGCTCTTAATGCAACATATATATGATTTATTATAGACCAAAAATATTTATGAATACATATGTATAGGGGTTTGGGGACAACTAGGACCTAAGGGTTTAGGATTGAAAGTGTTTTAAAGAATAGAGAAATGGTTAAAGCACCAATATGTGAGTGCAAGGGTTGTGGGGCCTTTAATAAGATGTATATTCATAATGCACTTAGGGATCGAGTGTGGAGGGGGTTAAGGGTCGAATATAGGTTATGCCTAGGATTAAATGGAGCTAGGGAGTCTAGTTCATGGTCTAGATCAAGCTCTAGGTCATGGTCTAGGTTTAACTCTAGGCCTATGTCGTGGCCTAGGTCATGGTCTAGGTCTAGCTCTAGGTATATGCCATGGTCTACGTCAAGGTCATTGTATAGGTCTAGGTCATGGTCTAGGTCTTGCTATGTCTAGGTGTAGGTGTAGGTCTTGACATGTCTAGGTCAAGGCCATTTATTTCCTTACGATGTAGAGAAGGGGGTGGAGAGAGAGAGAGAGAGAGAGAGAGGG
>JZKD02S1607781.1:0-10794 GCA_000966675.3 Picea glauca | reverse complement strand
ACGAGTTATCCCGCTTAACCATATCAACTCACCATCCTAATTAATATTTACACAATTACATTATAATTGCAGGGATTAAAATTGGGTACATTACACTGGTTACTTTATGTATAGCACAACATAAATTCCCCCTTTTTTTTTCAAATAACTTCAAAAATTTTGATCGTAAGCAGCGACACCAAATGTTCAATGCTCAACACATGCAACAAGAAGTATGACATAGATAGATATGTGATATAGCATAAGGGTTTTATTCATCTTAAAAGACATGTACAATGTATGCTTGGGTAGCCTTACATCTCTCAAAGAAAATTCAAGAACCCCCTTCAATCTCTCTATTTTTGCATGTAATAAATAATTATTATATCGTGACAAGCAAGGTGTATTTTATAGTCAAGAATGAGAGAGGTGTTTAATGTCTATGCCTAATGTTAATGTTTTGCATGTAATAAATCATTATTGTATCGTGACAAGCAAGGTGTATTTTATAGTCAAGAATGAGATAGGTGTTTAATGTCTATGCCTAATGTTAATGTGACATGTGAGAAGCAAGGTGTATTCTATAGTCGAGAATGTGAGAGAGGTGTAATGTTCGTCTAATGTTGATGTGACATGTGGCATAAAATGGCCCAGTGTAATATTTAAAAAAAAAAATTAAAAGAATAAAAATCCAATATGGATGACATTTGTAACATTTGTTCTTATAAATCAAAATATTAATAAATAAATAAAATGTAATGTAAAAAAACAAATTTAATGAGGCGGAAGGTGCGAGGTGGATCATCCTCTATCTTAGAAGAAATCAAGAAACTACTTTCGCCTAGGGATTACGGGAAACAACAAGCAATCAAGTGGAGGCATTAGCACTACTACAAGTGTTAACGATACTAAAACAGCAAGGAATTCATCAATTCTTGGTGATTGGGGACTCAATGGTAATAATTCTATATATGCTAGCAAATTCAACCCCTCATGAGCCCTCGTTAAGTTAGATTGTTGTCAAAACCAAGAAATTGGTTAAAAACTTTGCACAATATGAATTCTTCCATGTATTATGGCATCTAAACTCTACAGTTGATAAGTATGCACATGAAGGTGCATGTTTGCCACTAGGACATCTTAGGAAAATGGAGGGAGTTCTATCACTGGCCATCTTCCATGAAGCACGGAATATTCTTTAACTCAATATTTGAACATGTAGTATGAACAAATGGCACATGTTTTCGCATGCATGTACTATTAATCAAAGGAGCCATAACTCCCTACCCTTGTCATTCATAGCAATGGAGGTGGAAGCATTAATTCTTGAGAAGATGGGACTNAATCCAATATGGATGACATTTGTAACATTTGTTCTTATAAATCAAAATATTAATAAATAAATAAAACGTAATGTAAAAAAGCAAATTTAATGAGGCGGAAGGTGCGAGGTGGATCATCCTCGATCTTAGAGGAAATCAAGAAACTACTTTCGCCTAGGGATTACGGGAAACAACAAGAAATCAAGTGGAGGCATTAGCACTACTACAAGTGTTAACGATACTAAAGCAAAGTGTTAACGATACTAAAGCAGCAAGGAATTCATCAATTCTTGGTGATTGGGGACTCAATGGTAATAATTCGATATATGCTAGCAAATTCAACCCCTCATGAGCCCTCGTTAAGTTAGATTGTTGTCAAAACCAAGAAATTGGTTAAAAGCTTTGCACAATATGAATGCTTCCATGTATTATGGCATCTAAACTCTACAGTTGATAAGTATGCACAAGAAGGTGCATGTTTGCCACTAGGACATCTTAGGAAAATGGGGGGAGTTCTATCACTGGCCATCTTCCATGAAGCACGGAATATTCTTTAACTCAATATTTGAACATGTAGTATGGACAAATGGCACATGTTTTCGCATGCATGTACTATTAATCAAAGGAGCCATAACTCCCTACCCTTGTCATTCATAGCAATGGAGGTGGAAGCATTAATTCTTGAGAAGATGGGACTGTTGAGTGCATGTGGTATTAACCCCATTCTAGCTTATATTATGTGTGAAGCATCCATGGTATTAACCCCATTCCAGTTCGTGTTTATTCATGTTCATCATGGTAAGAAGTAGAGAACCAATTCCGTCAAGTCTAACTGTATTAATCTTTGTGGCCAAGTGTCAAGTGAAAATTGTTAGAAGTTTGAGTTGTTTCCTAATGTTTGCAGGGAAAATGGCAAACACACATGAGCATCCTGGTTGTTGCGCAGGATGTGAGAATTCAGAGATGCGAAGAGGCATTCAGAGATGTGAGAGGCACATAGCAGAAACACAGGATTGCCTGTCATCATACACAAGAAAGTGGCAAGGTTGGAGGAAAGAGTGGGAAAGAAGGAATGTTTTGGAAGCACAGGCAATGCAAAGGCAGGTAGTGGGAATAAATTATCAGTTAGAGGCAATCCAAAACCATCAAAGGAAAATGGGCATTAGCACAGAAAATAGCACTCAAAGAATTGAAGAGGTAGTAGAAAAATTATCCCTGTTGCAGGCCAGGCTTGACAAGCTGGAATTATGTCCAGCAGTTTTGGACCTTTATCTTTTTGTATCTTCTTGCTAGATGGTTTAGATGGTTCAATCAGAGTGAAAAGAATACAAAATATTAACACACACCATCCTAAACCCATCTTAACTTCAATTTTTTTAATCCCTCTCGATGCTTAATCAAAGCTACACAAACCATGGGTGAGTGCGATCGGAATTGGCGGAAGAATCCAAAGAATTTGCGGCACTGGAAATTAGGAATTGGGGAACCAGAACTCTGACCCTAAATTTTATATTGAAAAAACAAAATGAAATCTAAATTAAAGCGTATCAATTTTTTAGATATCATACTCATATTGATAATTGGGATTGCCAATTGGGGAATGAGATAAAACCACCAATTTGCAGAAGATTTAATGCATGCAATTGCTAGTAGATAGCATCATCATCAAATATTTAGGCTAGAACACCAAAATAATATGAGACAAAATGGAAAATGGTGAGAAGTAAAATCAATTCCTCTAAATGAAAGAGGATAGATAAAACTTACTGGGAGTGGAAAACTGTGCAGTGTGAACACTTCTAATTCAGATTACCAAACTACGATAACACATAAGTAGCAATAGCTAAATACAATGAGAGACACTTTAAATACATAGACACATTGCATGTGAACTTTAACCTTTCAGATGAGAGCTACAGTTCTCATTGTAAAAAACTACTAAAATACAATATTGAAATAAACATGATTATCACAACTAATCTAATGCCCAACTCTAAAGTGCTCAACAGGGGCACTTGGGAACAAATCGCTCAAATTTTGACCAATATAGCAAACAATTCTTATGTAAATTGTGTGCTCATTGTTCCTACAGATGATGATGGTAAAAATTGTTCAAAACATGCAACTAGGGGATAAATTTGCCATGAAACTGTCATGGGGATCTGGATCCACTCATACCAAAAACAAATCCTATTTTAGGAAATGAATCTGATCCAAAATACCCAAAAAGCCCAAGAACCGATATGGATTCAAGATTCTGCGAAGAATTGGATGCAGGTGCAAGGTGCCTTAAGGAGAAGAATCTGATAACCATGTACTTAATAGATCTAGAATTAAAATAGATCTAAGTTGGTTTAGTTCAACTACAAATTGGTTGAACTATCTTTGAAACTAATTAAATAAATTCATCAATGAAAAGATTAATCCATGAGAGACTTCAGGCTTTGAGGACTTAAGTCTCCTTAATAGCTCACTAATGCACATGATTGAAAGTAAAATCCATTGCTCTTCCAAGCCACAAGCAGTTACAAAACGTCCAGAGTTCACAATAGTAATACCCAAAAAAATAGGACTACAGTAGTAGTTTCCCCCTATGACCTTGCAGATTATTATTTATCAAAGACACATCAATAATCTTTCTTTTTGTTTTGAATCGGTGGGGTTGAAGGCCTGAAAATGGCTCTGCAATCAGGGAGAGTTCAATAAGACACTCCAAAGTTTTATTTAAAAATGAACTTAATGAACGCACATGGCATGTATAGCACGGTGCACCACATATTGCTCTCCCCTACGGGTTAATACTAAAATCTTCAGTTTTGATGGCTCATCATACTTTGAAGTTTCCATAGTTTTCAGATGGATTACTTCTTTCTCAACCCGAACATTATGGCCATAGTTCTCTCTGATAGTTTTCCAAATAATTATTAGGGTCAACTAAAAGGAATCAGCATACAGTTGATGAGATGCCAGGACAGCACTAACAATAAATACCTTTTTCTTAGCATTTAGAACTTTTTTCTTGGATTTCCAAAGTTGGCATATCATTCAATTAGATGTCTTATGAATCTGACATACCCATTATATCTAAATCGCGACTCTGATTTACAGTATGATTCTCTACATTGATTCATTCAATCAAAGGCCAAAAACAAGTCCCTTATCTCCAAAACAGTGCCCACTATCATTAACTTCAAAGTAAAGCCTTCATCCCCTACTACTGCTTTAAGGCCAATAGCATCTGTAACCTTGCTCCTGTGACCAAGATCTCTATATTTATAGCTTGCTTCCCGTGGCGCTACCAATAATTCTCACAGGAGTTCTACCACTTAATAATAAATATGATAGTAACAATTTGCATTCCTCAGTACAATTTCTCGTGCAGCAGCCCCTGAGATAAACTTGATTTGCAAATCAGCAGTCACCAAACACTTTGGAAGTTTCTTGTTAATTTTAACAGCCCTTCCAAGGAGAGGCATATGACAGACAAAATGCATATGACAGACAAAATGCAATTACTGGCTTATAACTTATGTGGTAAGGAATTTCTTCTTTCTATTATTCCAATTCATTCAATTTTTAGTGAAAAAGCATACCCTGCTAATTTCATCTACCAAGACAATCTCTCCATCTTTGTATAGACTTTCTCTGTTTGTGGGGATGTACTGTCTCCTACAAGGAAGGCATGCACCTGTTTATCGACTTCAATCCAACTGCATCCAGGTGTCTTTTTTATGCCTTTGTGTCTCATCATTTTACGTATTTTTTGAATATCATCCCATCTGCCAACTGCAGCATAAATGTTTGAGAGAAGAATATATGGTGCATGAAGGTCAGGGTACAAAACAAATAGACGTTCTGCCACAGATTCTCCTAGCTCTATGTTGTTGTGTATTGAGCAGGCACTAAGCAAGCAAATCCATAGAATAGGATCAGGCTTTACTTGCATCTTGTTGATAAACTCTTGTGCTTCACTTAAATGCCCAGCACGGCCAAGAAGGTCAACCATGCATCTATAATGCTCCATTCCAGGGGTAACATTGTAATATTTACTCATGCAATTGAAGTATGCATAGCCTTCATCCACCAGACCAGCATGACTGCATGCAGTCAAAATACTAACAAAGGTTACATGGTTTGGGCACACACCTGAGTGTTTCATCAACTCAAAGAGCTTGAGAGCCTCCTTGCCACAGCCATGCATAGCATATCCAGCAATCATCGACGTCCAAGACACAACATCTCGCTGATTCATTTTATCAAACAGTTCGCGTGCTTTCTGTATACTTCCAGATTTTGCATACATGTCTATCAGAGCATTAGCCACCACCATGTCAGACTGAAATCCACTTCTAATTATTTTTTCATGGATTTCTGTACCCTGTTCCAGAGCTGCAAAATTGGCGCAAGCGGGGAGAGTGCTGGCAAAGGTTTGGGAATCAGGCCTCATACCATCCAATTGCATCTGTTCAAAAAGCCGCAAGGCCTCCTCGCCGTACCCATTGTGTGCAAATCCCGCAATCACTACATTCCATGAGACAACATCCCTTTGAGGCATTGCACTAAAGAGCTTAAAGGCCTCATCCACATTCCCATTCTGTGCATATCCTGCAATCATGGCATTCCACGAAACGAGATCCCGTTCAGGCATTTTACCAAACACTTTGCGTGCATCCTCTAAACTCCCACATTTTGCATACATGTCCACAAGCGCAGTGGATACCACGACATCAGACTGAAATCCGTCTTTTATTATTTCTTCATGAATCTCCATGCCTTGATCCAGAAACCCTAAATTTATGCAGGCTGGAAGAATGCTCGCAAAGGTGAACTGATTGGATTGGACTCCTGTTTCCCTCATTCTGCGAAACAACACTAAGGCCTCCCGAGGAGGTCCATGCTTTGCATAACCTGCAATCATAACAGTCCAAGAACACACATCCCGTTCGTACATTTCGTCGAAAACTCTGCGAGCGTCCGCCAAACTCCTGCACTTGACATACAAGCTGATAAGCGTATTGCTCAACAGGCTGTCTCCCATAAAACCCCTTTGATTGATGTGGGCATGAACTACTTTGGCTTCTGTTAAGGCTTTCTTCTGAATGCAGGCCTGCAAGAGATGGAGATACCCAGAAGAGTCAACACAGCTGCTTGTAGTATTCAGAATGATAAGCGCTTCCTTCAAGCGGCCCTGTTTACAGAGTATTGTGAGATGGTCAAGAGAGATACCGTTGTCATTGTGTTGTGTTTGAGGAGAAATAGCGGTGACATGCATTTTTTCAGGCCGAAGAAGAATCACTGGGCAGATCAACGATACCATCATCAGCATCGCCTTCTTGTTCTTGTGCTGTGTAGTTAAAGATTGTGCGATCATACCATATCATGGAGGGAAAAAGATAAAAGTTTAATACAAATCGTCTGAAATGAAAAGCGGAGTTGTTACAAACAGTTAATTTTAATCCTGATCTGATCTGATCATGCTACTGATCTTCTCATTTTCGTTTTGTCAACAGTTCAGCGATGCTTCACCTGCTGCTGCAAATGGCTGGCGGATATTGACGAATTTGAGTTGTGGAGGTTTCTGTAATCCGAAAATCCACCGTAACAATGGCGAATGCTATTCTTTGGATATTTATTTTCAATGATGCGACGCAGGCGGCAGGTGTATTCTATCCAATTGGAGGTTGATTATATATATATATATATATATATAAAAGGAACCGGAAACTTACAGTCGTGTAGGAGATCTTGATTGGTTTAGATTTAGATGAGTGTGCTTTATAAGCGGAATGAATTCCGTTGTTGTTGTTTTTTTTTTTTTTAAATAACCTAGATGAGAATCTTTCTACTCAACCAATGAAAAAAAAATACAAGTGATACATAGACTTGTTGATAGCAAAAGACCCCGTAAAGAGAACAGGGGAACATTGAAGACTAACCTATGTTAAAAGAGAACCACAAGGAATATATGGGCATAATAAGATGAAACATTATAAAGATAAGGAGAAAGGGTCGGGTCATTGTGTTGGCTCAAGAGGATCTTTTCTACCTTTTTTCTTATAAACATCAATCCAATCAGAGGCACTAATAGGTTCAGCAGCCTTCGCCACCAAAGCTAAATGGTTTGAGAAAATGCCAGAATCTTGAGCTACGAAAGCTAAGGGTGCTTCCTTATCACTGTCTGAATTATCCGATTCATGAGGATGTTTCTGAGTTCCTGAGGGCGAGGTTGTGGCCATGATCATGTCATTTGATTCATCCTTTTCAAGGGGATTGTGCAAAGGCTGAACTACGGGATTCGGAGTCAAAATTTCTAAAGCTTCTTGATGTTGTGTTGATGCCAAAGGCTGGTGTTTTGGGTCTGCGGTTGGCTACTGCGCATTTGTTGGAGACTACGATGGTGTTGTAAAAAGCGGAGGAGCTAGGGTGTCTTTGTAATGTTGTGTGTTGTCGGATGAAGAGTTCGAGTGGCTTTTGTGATTTTTAGGGTCTTGCCAACCATTAGCCCTTTTTTGTGCTCTAGGGGATGAGAATGGGGTTGGGGATAAAGGACAAGCCGCATAAAGGTGCCATGTTTGCTGACAAGAGTGACACATGAAGGAAGTGTTCTCATAATTGACCAGCTGCGTGTAAGGATCATCCTCAGTCCAATCTATAAGAATCCTATCCAGTAGCCCTTGACTGAGGTCGATTTCAACGCATATGCAGGCGAAGGTGACGAAGCCTTTCGTTATCCGGTCTGTGTTAATCTTGATAAACCTACCCAACACATTGCCCAGGGTAGGTAAAAAAGCTAGAGTATAAAAATGCAAAGGTAAATTAGGAAGTCTTACCCAAACCGGTGTAGTCATAGCAGTAATAGCCAGCGGGTTGAAATCAAGGAACCATCTTTGCATGGAAAGACCAGATCTGCCCCAGAACCATGGACCTTGCTCCAATGCACCTTGGTAGTCTGCCTCTGTGAAAAAGTTAACAAGGAAGAACCCTTTGGAGCAAAAGAACAGCTCATGACCTGACGACCGGGTCTTATTTACCCATTCTCTTAGCACCGAAGTCGAGGGCCATAGTCCGTTGAAACAACAGATGAGAGCTCTTTTCTGGTAGATAAATGCAGATCCATACACATGGGGATCTTCGACCTCTGATGTTGGAGGTTCTGTGGACTGATCCACTGTGAAGATAGAGCCAAAAAGCTCCTTTGCTCTGGAAGTTTCAGCCTTGGACCCCGAAGGAGCAGAAGTCCTTGTTTTCACGACGTGCTTGTAAGAGCTTGGTTGAGTGGAGGATGGCACTCCTCCACGCAGACGAGAAACAAGAGAAATGGTTACATTCTTTAGATTCTCATAACTCTACAGCAGAGAGCCATCCAGAAGTTGTCGGCCTTCAAAGATGAGTCGCTGAAAGCAAGGAGAAATACATGTCGCGTGGTGGATCTGGGCTTTGAGCTTAAAAACAGACTCTGAATCATGAGCATGCAAGCAAAGAGAAGAATCAGTGATGGTATTTACAAAAAAGGGAAAGCCTGTAGTAGTCTCGGAGCAAGCCATGGCGTGATGAGGGGAGGCCCTTTGTTCCCAAATACTGCAATGTCGGTTGATGGTGGGTTTCTTTCGATCCATGTGAACCATTTTTTTTTCCTGACCTTTCCCGCACTACAGAAACCCTAGCTTGATTCACGTTTCTTGCTTCAATACTATGTCGGTTCTAATAAGTAAAGAGTGCTTAGGTAGCAACGGTGGTGTTCGACATCTCTTTTTCGATGAAGTTGGGATTTTCATGGGTGGCGCAGGGTTGTGACTCCTGGAACTATCGCTATGGGAAGAGGAAGATGAACTGAAGGATCTCAACCGAGACAGGGAACGAGAGCGCGGACCCGAAGCGAAAGAAGATCCTGAATATGATGAGGAACTAGACATCGACCCTGACGGGCTTGCCCGCCGCGGCCTCCCAGATCTCGCCATGTCGTTGTCGCTGGTATAAACTCGAAAACCCTAGGAGAATCAAGAACAAAATAGACACCCTCCACCTCTTAGATCTTCGATTTTCCAGCATAGATCCATCTTAATCCCCGGTCTAAGGGATAAAATATTTGGAGGTGCAAACCTTTAACCTTTTCTCAAGTTTTGCACTCTAAAAAAGGTTTTCACCTTGAGTTTTCAGCGCTTGATCTTAAAATTTGAAGGACATGGGGGTGGGCTTTGATCCACTTATATGTGCACGGGTCATGATACCATTTAATATAGTATCTCTGGGTGCAACCACATGTTCGACCACTACCTCAAGGTGCCCCCATGGCTCCAGGTAAATCCCTCACGAGAATTGAACCTTGCCCAACGATAAAAAACTCCTCGCTTTCCACAATTGGATCCAACCCCTTTGGACGGAATTTGATATTTGTTAATATGGACTTAACCAAGTATTTAGAATTAAAGATGGCGTATTCAATCTTTTGGATATGAGCGTAGATCCATTTTAAATTTGGATATATTAAGCATCAAGAGGTTCAAATTTTTTAATGTGTATATTTTAATTTGTAGGTTGTTATCCCTCGGATGGGGTTACATCTGGCACACATGCGCCGAGAGCAGTGAACACTCCTTAGCGCCATCCTTCCTCTTTGTCTCTTAAGCGTGTGCAACATTCAATTGGGAAGGATGGTAGTGCGCCTACGTAAGGTAGAAGGTTTAATGGAGTGACCATGTCGAATGTTGAGGTCTCATAGAGCAGGTACACGGAGGCTAAGAGCTGTCAATTCGATCTTTATGGAGCTTTTCCCTGTCATTTCAACTGCTTTTATGGAGACAAGGCATGGCTATTGCCATTACACTCTGGTTTGGTTGCTTATTTTCCTTTCCCCTCCTGGTTTTTTCCCCTTCATACATTCTCCTCCCCTTCGGATTGTCATTTTCGTCCTTGCCTTTCCAATGACGCGTGAAAGAGGCAAACCAAAAAGTGGGCCGACCTATTACATTTTTGTGGTTCAACATCTCCGACTTGGTCCTTCCTCAACTCTAATTCTGCCTCCCATCCCTTCCACAAGCCCTGTTGGTCCTTCCTTGGAGGTTTCCCTCTTGTCCGATCAAAATTGGGTGGACAAGGACAGTCCCATGGATTATGTCGAGGAAGAGATTCCTCTTGTTTTTTTTTTAAGTAAAAGTATTATTATATTAAGAGCTTCCAAAAAAACCAGGTTAACAATGCCAAGTCATACCGGCCGCAGTTACCGGACTGCCCCAGCATGGAGGAAACCAGTCCGGCCGGTCCGTTGGAGTTGGGCTTTTAAGCCATAGACAAAACATTTAGGACATAACTGTCTGAAGACTAAGTACAGTAAAGCTAGACATCTGGAAACTAAGACACCTGGAAGACTAAGTACTGAAATACTAGACACCTGACGTAAAGGTCGGCCATGTGGCTGGAGGATTCACTGGTCCATGCGCCGCGTGCCCAGTCTCTTCGTTCTCCTGAATGCCAGCAGCTGCAGTGACACTGGCCT
>JZKD02S1607770.1:158529-173270 GCA_000966675.3 Picea glauca | reverse complement strand
ACCCTAGGATATGAAGCGCCAAAAGTCATGTGGGCCCCGTTTGGGTAAGTTAGTACATCAACTTCTCGGGGTCGTAACTTTTGCATACGATCTCTGTTTTAGGCGTGTGATAGCTCGTTTGAAAGGTATCATCGAAGAGATTCATTTTGGGGGACCAATTATGCATTTAGCTATCATTGGGAACCTAAATCTCAAAAAACCTTCATTTAGGCCCTTAAAATGGCCCCGGAAGTTAAAACCTGCTAAACATAGTAAATTGCCAAAATTGCCAGAAAATTGTTTTGAGCCAGTCGGAAAAGGTGGGTGGCCACCGATATCCACCTGGATCAATATTGTAGTAAATTCCAGTGAATGTGAACAAATTAGATGAATTCTAACATTCATAGAATCATTCGATAAGAGGCCGATGATGTAAACCTACTATCAAAAGCGAGTAGACCTACCATTGAGGCATGAAGATTCCAAGGTACTAGCCAGTTTCTAAGTCTAATTCCTGGATAATGAGTTGAAGTTGAAATTAATGGACTCGTCAAAGGAGGGCCATGATGCTTCTCCCATCATTGACATGAAACTGACATAGGAAAGTGATGTAAGATAATGGTTTAAATGAGCACATACTGACATGAGGATGAAGTTTGGTAATATCACAAAGTGGTTGATTTGGGTGAAAACTTCCCTTGAACATTTTGGGGCATGACAAATGAATTGGCATCATTGAATCGATGAATAACATAGTCCGATGATAACTAGGGAACTCTTTGGGTGAGCCAAAGGAGTATAATGACTCATAGGATTGGTATGACTCAGAGACAAGAAGATTACCCAACTGCAAGACAAGACTCAAACATGTGCCATGTTCAAGGGTGACAACAAAAAATTTCCATAACGCTTTCCAAAACTTGATCCACTTCTCTCAAAATCCCTCCCCGCCATTATTGGTGAGTACCTCTTTGTTTTTTAACGAGCTTAAGGAGGATAACATATGATCGATATAGCTCATCTTTGATGAGTCCCTCATCACATGTTTAACAAACTTGAAGAAGGAGGGGTTCGATCCCATATGGGTCCTTCAATGTATAATTTTATGAGCTAAAAGAAGGTAAAATTGGTAGTATTTTCATGTTTAGAGAGTCTAAAAAAATCTTAAGGAAGACTCCAAGAGTGTTCTTTTTCGTAAATTTAGTCCCCAAATCCTGAAAAAGTGTAAAACAATACCGGGGAGAACTCTTCTAGTTGAGATATACTAGAGTATTCATTTTTCGTAATTAGTCCATCCGATCTGAAAAAGGGTTAAACATACACCAAATAGATGCCCTTTCAGATCTTTTAACGAGTGTGAAAAGAAACAAGATCGCTTGACAATCTTTTCATGCTTAGAGAGTCTGAAAAGATATTAAATGAGACTTGAAATAGTTACTTTTTCATATAGCTTTTAAGAGCCCAAAAAAGTGATAAAAGTATACTTGGTAACCTATTATCATGTATTTATGAGCACAAGAAAGAAAAGAGACCAAGCTCATCGTTATATGCTTTATTTTTTAACTATATTGATGCAATAGAGAATGAATATGTGCTCGAAGCATCTGCTTCATTTTTAAATGAGCTTGAAATAAAGAATGAACTATGCTCAAAGTTGGTTTCATTTTTAAATGAGATTGGAACAAAGGATGAAATTATGCTCAGAAGTGGTTTCATTTTTAAGTGATCTTGAAACAGAGAATGGAACTGTTCTTGAGGTTGGTTTCACTTTTAAACGAGCTTGAAACAAATATTGAAACTATGCTCAAGGTTGGTTTCATTTTTAAACGAGATTGAAATAGAGAATGAAATTGTGATCATGGTTGGTTTCATTTTTAAAAGAGATTGAAACAAAGAATGAAACTATGCTTGGGGTTGTTTTCATTTTTAAACGAGCTTGAAACTGAGAATGAAATTGTGCTCGGGCTTGGTTTCATTTTTAAACTATCTTGAAACAAAGAATGAAATTGTGCTCAGGGTTGGTTTCATTTTTAAAGGAGATTGAAACCTATAATGAAATTGTGCTTGGGATTGTTTTCATTTTTAAATGAGCTTGAAACTAAGAATAAAAATCTTCTCAGGATTGGTTTCATTTTTTAACGAGCTTGAAAATGAAAATGACCTATGCTTAGAATAATACCCATTGAATGGTTTCTTCCCAACCTGATGTCCAGGGGTTGGTACTTTTCACCCAATATGATCTGTAGAAGCTAGTGGATTAACTCTAGGAGGATGTCCATAGGATGGAGACATGCCCCCCAAGATTGTTTCATCCGCCGACTCTTCTTCTGCAGCCAATTAGACTCCTAGATACTAATAGGAATATGTTCACTATAGAGGGATCAAGAAAACAGATCAACTGACACAAGCATAGGAAATCAAGGCTTAGGTATTAGATCTAGTGGAAGACTCGAGTCAATTGGACGAGGGTCTGTTTCATTTTGAACGAGCTTGACACAGAAAATGAACTATGCTCATGGTTATTTGTTTCATTTTTTAACAAGCTTGACACAGAAAGTGAATTATGCTCATGGTTATATGTTTCATTTTTTAATGAGCTTGCAATAGAAAGAAAACTATGCTCATGATCCTTGACCATGGCTTCCAAGAGTTATTCATCGGATGGAAGCACAATACTTTGGAAATAATTTTTGTCAAGAGACTCAATAGGAGTAACAGGGGAAAGATCAAACTCCAAAATCCCCATTGAAGGTTTCACCATGTCAAATATTGGATCTAAGTCAAACAAAGTAGAGAATATAGTGAAAGGCTCCTTAATATCGGAAGTTGAAGGAATGGGACACGATACCACATAATTAACATGTGGTGGAGGGGATACCACTTTCATACAGGGAGCATTCAGGGAAGTCGGATGGTTGATAGTGTTAGAAAAATAGGATCGCAGAGCAATTAAATAAGACAAATGTGGAAATAAAACACATAAGATACACAACACAATAGAGACACAGATATACATGGTTCACCCAGTGTGGGCTACGTCCATGAGAGAAATTTCTAGGTCCTTCCTTTATTATTATCCAACAAATGAAGGGATACAACCTACAACACACCCGTTGTAACTTCCTCTTCTTTCTCTCACAATCTCCTCTCTCGAAAGACAATATTCATAATAATAAATAGCCACAATACAATTCCCTCATAAAAGAAGGTTTCCTTCTAGGGAAAAAAACCCTAACATAACTTCTACCGTCATATCTGCGACCTTATAATGAATGGTCCATATTTACTATGAAATTACAATATACATTTACAAGGAAAATTTTCCTTTGGGGGCTTCGCTCCCGAACACCCGTCGGGAGCCCACTTGATGCAGGAGCATAGGCTCAGGGAGAACGAGTTCATTCATGACTTGATCAAGGTCAAGAAAATCAAAGACGACCTAGAGTCTCACATAAATGTAATTTCTTTATTTTCATTAAAGAGTTGAAAAAATGGATAAGGATTCTAGATCCTTTCCACTTGTAAAATATAAAGATAGGGTTTGTTAATGGTTAGTGAGTCACTGATGACTCGTAGGGGTCAGTTGAGTTTGTTAAGGATTCTGTTCCTTAATCATAGGATCTGGGAACAGAAACCCACTGTAATATAAATACAAGTTTTGGTTGATGATAGGTAGTTGAACCTGGTTTAATTTAGCTTAACCTAGTTTAATCTAGTGGAGTCTCGATGGGCTAGCTCACAGAGGAGAAAGCTTGAATGTAGATCAAGGAGGGGAAATCTCGGAATTCGATTCCTGGAGCATGCACAAAGACTCATGGCTCTGTTTTGTAAAAGATCTATGGGAGAATTCAAGTTGTAAAGAAGGTTTTGTTACTCTGTTAAATACAATCTGTATATGTTAATATTCTGTTCAAATGGGTATATCCATCTACTGTTATYGTAGATCGGGGAAGAGGTGATCGATCTGATTCATCAGTAAAGAATTGAATTCGAGAGGGATTCTGCAAAGTTCAGAAAATCTTTGTTCATGATGGTCAACCCTGTCATAAAAAATCTAATGTTTTGTTAATCCTGTAACAAAAAATATGAAGGTGTATACATTGCTAGATATCTACTCGCAGGCTTAGTTAAATATAGTGTTGCAGGTCTAAGAGGAAGAATAGTGATAGCAATGGGAAGAATGATACACAGGTATCGTTGGATCAAACTCTGAGTTTGCAAGGACCGTCRATTGRATGAGTCAAATCCCCGACAGAGMTGAAAACCAAAAGTTTGGCGAGGTCAACGGGGGAAAGTTACATCCARAACCGTCGATCATCRTGGAAGGTTAGATCTATGATAGACACRTGTTTCARGAACGATCACGATCARAGTGGAGATTGGTGAGTGGAGATTGATGGTTCAGATCRTCCAAAAAAAAGATAGACGGTCAGGAGTTGAGYGGAKATTGGCAAGCAGGAGATTAAYGGTCAYGATCTCAGCGGAGAAGGGAGAGTGTGGAGTTYGAGACACCTTGGTGATTTYCGTTGGAAGCTACGTGTCCACTGACGTATGGGAGCGGAAAATGCAAGAAAGGTATAATCCGTACGGTAAGTCATTTTCCGTTGGGACCTTTTGATCACATTGAATGGTCATATGGCGCTTAACAATATATGCTAAGTCTTTTCCGTTAGGCACTAAAAAAAATAAAAAGGGTTTAATTCAGCAATTTAAGAGGAGTCCTGCCAAATAAAACCAAACTGCTAAATGTAGCGACAGACAGCTAAATTTAGCCCTGTCAAAGAATGATGAAGACCATGTTCAAGGAAGATTCCAGTACAGTAAATGGCGGAATCGAAGATCTGCTTCGACATGGCAGGTGGTGCCTGCATTACCACTTTCCTGAGACCCCCAAGCTGGGGGGGATGAGCCCCCTACAACCCCCCTGCATGGAAGGGTGTACATTATTCCAGGGTGTATAGTTGTAACATCCCCAACATCCAATTGGGATATGCCACATAAAATTTTCGAACTATATACAAAATTAAAACATATAGAAACTCTGTAATGCACAAATTCTTACAAAATAATAATAAAAATACACATGCAATAAACACATGAAAAACCCATAAAAATAAATGCATGAATAATAATGCAACATGTAATTTAACACAAAATTGACACTTATGTTGGTAAAAATATCACCAAATGTGTGCATACCTTCCACGTTACTCCCAACCTTATACCACACTGTTCAAAACTCTCAGCATGGGTCACCCTCGAGCTGGGACTAAACTCCACCCAGGTAAATAAATTCCTAACTAGGCTTATGTATCTCATAAAACAATAAAAAATTCGTCATAGGTGCTAGCTTGAGCTAACAACTTACAATCCCTCATTCCCCACATGCTTGTCTCACCCTAGGAAGTGTGCCCCTTCTCTTCTCAACAGTCCCTTGGCTACCCCACTTCTTTTATGGGTTTCAACAATAGGCCAGGAAGAAAGTCTCATAGCCTTGTAGCTGCATTTTGGCACCTTTGGGAAATCAATTCCCAACAATTCTCTCACCTAGAGAGAATTTCTCATGGGCCTGGCGACTCACCACTTCAATATCCCATGGGCCTGACAACCCACTTCTTTAGTACAACTCCTAAGCTAACTAGGTACAGGTATAGGTATGGGTATGGATACAAATATAGGTACAATGACAGGAAGGTATGGAGGACAATTGAATGAGTGAGTGCATGATGATGGAATGATGAGAAAATTAACTAAGTCCAAATTATATGTATGCATGTTCCCATGTTGACACTTGTCAAGTTGAGAACTACTTTGTCCCACTTGTCCCCATCCTTATAACTTAAGATACAATAATTATCCATACTTTATGCTTTAAGAAATATTAATATAATATTCCTTTTTGGCTTAAGCTCCCTAACTTATCCCCTTATTGATCCATATTTTATGAGCAGAATAAAATGACTACAGATTATTAACAGGTTCTTAACACAAAATAATAGAGATACAGTAAAACTGGTTTTCTATTCAATAAGGAAATAAGATGAAACTATAAAATGCAATGGAAACAAGCTTGCTGGAATGGTGGCGGCTTATCTCTGAGAAGAGATGTGAAAATTGCACTCATTCGCTAGAAGATCATTACAATGAGGCTCTGAAGGCCTTTTTACAATAAATAGGAATGAAAAAAACCATATACATCCAAAAACCTAACCCTATGAAATGAAGCACCAAAAGTCATGTGGGCCCCGTATGGGTAAGTTAGTACATCAACTTCTTGGGGTCGTAACTTTTGCATATGATCTCCATTTTAGGCGTATGATAGCCCGTTCAAAAGGTATCGTAGAGGAGATTCATTTTGGGGCTCAATTATTCCTTTGTCTATCACTGAGAATCTCTATCCAAAAATACCTTCATTTAGGCCCTCAAAATGGTCCCAAAAGTTAAAACTGCTAAAAATAGTAAATTGCCAAAATTGCCAGAAAATTGTTTTGAGCCAATTGGAAAAGGTGGGTGGCCACCGATATCCACCTGGATAAATCCTCCCTCCTTAGGAATCAATGGTATCCATTGCATTGAGTTCCCCCATTAGATGAGGAAATTTCTACTAAATTTGGCCCCGGGTGAGCCACTTGCCTTGGTGAAGGAGCTGCCCTGCTTTGATGACTCGATAAAGCTAGATCCTTTGTTGTCGAGTGCCCTTGATCTGTGTGTCCAATATATAATCACTATTTTCTTGTTGTATGCAGGCAGGGTTGATCTATGTTGGTTTCATTTGTTCTTCTATGTCTGAGGTGTCCAATAATGGTGGGAAATAAGAGCAAAGGATATCCACATTGAACATTGGATGCAGGCCAAGGAAAGGAGGAATTTTGAGCTCAAAATCATTATCCCCCATGGCCTTGGTGATGATGTATGACCCATAATGGAGTGGGAGAAGATTCCTATGGGGTCCTGTAAGGCGTTATTTCTACAAGTGCAACCAAAATTTGTCACCCACCTAAAACTTATGTGGCACCCGATGTTGATCATGGTGCTACTTGTACTTGTCATTGGACTTCTCTAAGATATCCTGAACCTATTGGTGGATGTGCTGGATCTGCTCAATGAATCGGTTGGCTTTTCCAGCTTCAGTTGGAGCAATAATGAGTCGGTCGAGGTGACCGCAAGGGGAAGTGCAACATCTATGGGACCCACTTATTGGAATTCCAACCCCACCTGAAAGGGGATGTGGTCGGCTGAGCTATGCAGGGCTCAGTTGTAGCTATTTTGGAAATAGGGAAGGCTCTCATCCCATGTGCGAGGGTGCTTTGAATTATACATGCAAAGGAGATGCACAATCATTCGATTTACGATCTCATTTTGGCCATGTTGATCAATGATGTAGCCCATGTTGATCAATGATGTAGCCTAGGTAATGGACCCTGTCCATGCCGAAGGAGAATTTTTCCAAGTTGGAATATAGCTTGTGCTACCGTAGGGTGTGCAAAACCTATTGAATATGCTGCAAGTGTTCAACCCATGTCTTGTTGTAAATGAGAATGTCATCTAGATACACCACTACAAAAGTATTGGTGAATAGCCACAGGATATCGTCCATCATCCTCATGAAAGTGATTGCAGAATTTATTAAACCAAAGGGCATGACCAACCATTCAAAAAGGTATTCCTTTGACTTGAAGGTGGTTTTCCATACATCTAAATGTTCTATCGATACCTGGTGGTAGCCAAAATTTAGATCAATCTTACTGAAGTATTTGGCCCCTGTGATTTGATCAAGGAGGTCGTCAATTCGGGGAATCAGGTACTAGTTTCTGACTGTGATTTTATTCAGAGCTTGGTAATCAATGAAGAGTTTCCAGGTTCCATATTTCTTCTGTACCGGCATGATTGGGCTCCCGCAAGGTGATGAGATAGGACGGAAGTGCCCCTTGTGGAGTAGTTCTTGGATCTGTCGCTTGATCTCTGAATTCTCTAAGATAGAGTGGCAATAGACTGGCCCATTGGGAAATAGTGCACCGAGGGTTAGATCGATGGGGTGCTTGACCTGGCAGTGAAAAGGTACCCTGGTAGGTGAGGAGAAGATATCTGAGTATTCTTCCATGACCTTATCTACTTGCTTTTGGTGTGTGGAGAGGTCAGCCGCAAAGAACCTGGATATGGTTGTGATCTTTCGCTTATCCTGAGAGAGAATCAAGAAGAAGACAACTGCCCCATATGAGAGATGACCTTCATGCATTGCCTAGCAGAGATCAAGGAAATAGCACTAGGTCAGACTGCCTCAGGTATCCTGTACAATTTACTATTCAAAGTAACAATAAAACTACGAGGCCTAGACTCATATACAACATGATGTTTCCATAAATAAGGTTAGCCCAAAAGAACATCAAAAACTTCGAGAGGAGAAACATCACAAAATACCTCGTCTTTGAAGGGATTGATGCCATACAATAGTCAACACTGTTGGCTAACGTGGATATCGCTTCCTTGGCGAAGCCATCCATTGGTGTAGGGTTGTGGGTGAGGCATTTTCGGCAGGGCCAACCTCTTGATGAACTCTACTGATATGAGGTTCTTCTGGCTACCACTATCAACAATGAAGTGTAGTGGGGTGATTTTTACCCACATCTGTGAATGGAAGAAGTGTTCTCCTTCTTTTGGCTCGTCTGGTTCACTAGGCTGGAGCTTGGTGGTGGAAATGATGGAACTGGGTTCTGCGTCAATGATCTGTCTTCCCTTTTTCGGTTTTGGCCCAGAGTCAGAACCTATGTCTAATTTAGAGGCTTTCAATTCAGCCACCAATGACTACTTTGAGCTACAGTCAACAATGTTATGCCAAGGGCTCTTATGGAAGTCACACCACTTCCTGATATCTTTCTTTATATTTCTGGTGTCCTTCTTTTCTTGCGACTTGGACTGGTTGTCTTGATACTGTACATATTTTATCTATCCTTTGTTCTATGGGTTGGGGTCACCCTTTCCTAGATTTTGTTGTGAGGGGTTCCTAGGCCCAAATTTCCATGTTTTTTGTTTGAGCTTCTGTTGGATTTTAACAGCGTATCGATAGGCTGCACCCAAGGATGAGATGTCTAGAAATTCCATTTCGGTCTGGATGTATCTATGTAGAGCAACGCAATACTTGAGCACCAGATGTCGCTCCGAATGTTTGATACCCATCTTGGTGCACAAGGTATGGAAGATATTTGTGAAATTTGGCACTTCTTGGTCTCCTTCTTACCGTAGTGTGGTCCATTTGGTATACAAGTCATCATAACTTCTGACAGGGTAGTATTGTTCCTTAATAACATCAATGAAGGATTCCTAGGTGACCGTGACTGTAAATAATGAGCGTTTCTCTATTTCCTTTTTCTCACAGAAAGTTTCCCATGAATATTTGACATGGGGAACGACTTTGAGGAGAGAAAAAGTAATATTTTCTCTATTCGAAAAGTTATGGACAGAAAAATACCCTTCTAGTAGATTCAACCACTTGTTTATAGCATTTGTATCTATATGACCTTCAAATATAGGAATATCTAATTTTATTTGTACCTTGAAGGGGGCGGCGCCTCCGCTCGAAGAAGATGTGTTGCCTTTGGTAGCCTCCGAAGGATTTGTGCGAAATTATCCATCATCTCGTTCCTTTGTTATGTGAGGGATTCCTCAATCAAATATTTGAAAGGATCTCATATCCTGTCATATTTATTTTCTCCTACCATGAGAGGTCTCCTGGGAATGTGAGAGATTTTGTCCTCAAGAGAAACAAGCTCAAGACCCAACTCTTTGTATTCCGACCTCATTGGGGACATGCATTAAGACGACAAGGAGAAGACCGTTATGATACCACTGATCTGAATTTTATGAGAAGAACTAAATGACTACATATTATTAACAGGTGCTTAACACAAAATAACAGAGATATAGTAAAACGGGTTTTCTATTCAATAAGGAAATAAGTTGAAACTATAAAATGCAACGGAAACAAGCTTGTTGGAATGGTGGCGGCTTATCTATGAGAAGAGATGTGATGGTTGTGGTAATTCACCAAAAGATCATTACAATGAGGCTCTAAAGGCCGTTTTACAATAAACAGGAATGCAAAAACCCTAGACATCCAAAAACCTAACCCTAGGAGATGAAGTGCCAAAAGTCATGTGGGCCCTGTCTGGGTAAGTTAGTACATCAACTTCCCGGGGTCGTAACTTTTGCATACGATCTCCATTTTAGGCATATGATAGCCCGTTAGAAAGGTATCATTGAGGAGATTCATTTTGGGGACTCAATCATTCCTTTTTCCATAATTGAAAATCCCAATCCTGAAAAACCTTCATTTAGGCCCTCAAAATGGCCCTAGAAGTTAAAACTGCTAAAAATAGTAAATTGTCAAAATTACCAGAAAACTATTTTGAGCCAGTTGGAAAAGGTGGGTGGCCACCGATATCCACATGGATCACTTATCCTTAAATTTTATCCCCCTTTCCGTAACTAGTGGAGTTTAGTCCCCCATACTCTTTTACATGGTTGGTCTACTGTAGTGTTGTGTTTTTTATTAATATTTGTATGTGATTACATTTACATTTACGTTATAGATATATTGTCCTTTTTGCATCCTGGCTCACCAACCTCAAAAAAATATATATACACAAAGTCTCTCTAGCCTCAAAATCGCACACACTTAAGTTTGTTGCACACGGTATCCTGGAATGTGCACACTTCATCATTTTAGTGAGTAGTACATGTGCGCACTATACCATGGAAGGTGCATGAAAAATGATATCAAACAACTCACCAGCTTAAGTACATTTGTATTTACATTTACAGTTGGGGTTCATACTAGGGGTATTACATTCCCCTCCCTCTTATTTATGCACTGTCCTCAGTGAAATATATACACATATACAACCAAAATTTCAAAAATCCTCAAAACGATGTGGGTATTCTTCCCACGTAACATCCTCGTGCTTCCAAGTTGCATATTAAAGACTGTACTAGGTCCATTGTACCTTTACTATCTCTATGGATCGATTCCATAGTTTCTTGATCTTCCGGTCCAATATGAAAACCAAATGCACTTGAAAGGAACCTTCTTGCTCCACCTGAATATCATTCTAATCAATGACATGATTAGCATCGGGTATATACTTTTTGAGAAATGATACATGGAATACATTATGAATAGACATTCATGCATGAAAGGAAAGGATGTATGCTACAGGCCCAATCCTCAATCCTCTCTAGGATTTCAAATGACCCAAAATAAAGAGATGCCAACTTTGAAAAATTTCCCAATTTCATGGAACTTCTATTGGCCTTTACTGTCAAGAATACATGGTCACCCACTCTAAATTCCCTGTGATTTTTTCCCTTATCAACATAGATTTTCTTCCTGTCTTGGGAAGCCTTTAAATTCTGTTTTATTTTCAACATTTTCTCTTCCATTTCCCTGAGTAATTTTGGCCCAACCACTACTCTATCTGTTGGGTTGTCCTAGCTTACTGGTGTGTTGCACCTTCTTCCATAAAGTGGCTCAAATAGATTCATCATTAGAGATTCTTGGTATCCATTGCTATAAATAAAATATACTAAGTGTAAATAGTCTTCCCATTTTTATGGTTTATCCATCACATACATCCTCAACATATCCTCAATCACTTGCTTCACCCTCTTTGTTTTTCCATCTGATTCTAGATGATAAGTTGTGCTAAAATTCAAATTTGTTCCAAATCCCTTAAATAATCCTTTCCAAAAGTTTGATGTAAATTTTGGATCTCCGTCAGACACAATTGTCTTTGGTATACCATGTAGTCGATCAATTTATCTCATATAAATATCGACAATGTTGGCTACCTTGTGAGTGAGATTTACTAGAATAAAATGGGCATCTTTAGTAAGTTTATCCACCACTACCATGATAGAATCATGCTTCTTGTTTGTTCTGGGCAATTTGGTGATGAAATCCATTGTTACAACTTCCCATTTCCCCTCAGTAATGATTAATGGTTGTACAAAACTAGTTGGGTGTCTATGTTCATCCTTGACCTTTTGACATTCCAAACATTTGGCAATAAAATCAACAACTTCTTTCTTCATGCCTGGCCAATAATATTGAATCTTGACAGCTGCAATAGTTTTCTGATAACCTTTCTTCCCAGCATAAGTTACATTATGCATTTATCTCAATATCATATTTTTCAATTCTTGGGAATTTGGTACATAAATTATGCCCCTGTACATGAGAATTTCATCATTTTCTAGCTTATAGTCTTCAATTTTCTGCTGCAAAATACCTTGTTGTAATTTTGTTATTATTTCCATGTATTGTAAATCTGATTTTGCACCCTCTAAGTTTACGTCTTTCAATTATGATTGGTACATGTTAATGGTTGTAACATGCAACTCATGCACCCTTCTTCTAAGTGCATCAGTGACCTTGTTCCATTTCCCTTTGATATGATTTATATCAAAGTCATATTCACTGAGAAATTCTAACCACCTACTTTTCCTGACATTTAGAGTTGGCTATCCAAATAAATATTTCAGACCACTATGGTCTTTCCTCAACTCGATCCTTTTCCCCATGAGGTAGTGCCTCCACATATTCAAGGCATGCAGTATGGTTTCCAACTCCAAATCATGAGTAGCATAGTTCCTTTCATGCTCCTTCAACTTCCTTGATTCATAGCATACAACATACCCATTTTGACTGAGGAATCCATCAAACCCTTCTTTACATGCATCAATGAATACAATTAAGTCTTCATTTGGATCAACAATCCTTAGTATTGGAGCACTTGTTCATAAATGATTCAAGTGTTGGAAACTCTTTTCACAATCCAATGTCCACTGAAACTTCAAACCCTTTTTTTGCAAAGAAGTGATTGGGTGTGTAATCTTTGAGAATCTTTCAATAAATCTCCTATAGTATCCTGCAAGGCCCATGAATGATATGACCTATGTCACATTCTTTGGTTTTAACCATCCTCTAATGGCATCAATCTTCTTAGGATCCACTGCTATCCCTTCATATAAAATGATATGTCCCAAATAATGAATTTGCTTCTGATAAAATGATCACTTGCTCAATTTGGCATACAATTGATGCTCCTTTAATACTTGTAATAGCATCCTCAAATGTTTCTCATGCTTTTCCTTTGACTTAGAATATATAATAATGTCATATAAAAATACAATGACAAACTTATCTAAGTATTCTATGAAAATACCATTCATTAAACACATAAAGACAACTGGTGCATTTGATAACCCAAATGGCACCACTGTTAACTCATATGAACCATACCTTGTTCTGAAAGCAGATCTGTTGATGTCTTCTTCTTCAATTCTTACCTAATGATAACTTGACCTAATATCATTCTTGGAGAATATTTTTGCATCTTTCAACTGATCAAAGAGGTCATCGATCATTGGCAAAGGATACTTATTCTTCACAATCACCTTGTTCAACTGCCTGAATTCAATGCAAAGTCTCAATGTTCCATCCTTTTTCTTCAAAAATAATACTGGGGCACCCCAAGGTGACACACTTGGGTGTATATAAACCTTCTTTAGAATCTCTTCAAGTTTCATTTACAATTCCTTCAATTATGGTGTACTCATCTGGTAAGGAGTCTTGGATACTGGGGTTTCTCCAGGCATCAGATTGATGGAGAAATCAATGTCTCTTTTAGGGGTTAATCCTGGTATTTCTTTAAATACATATTCAAACTCTTTTAGGAATACATAATATTAAATATTTGACACCTTATATTTAGGTGTCTCTTCCATACGTGTTGCAAATATTTGACACCCTTTTCTGTAACTTTTCTTTAGCTGCAATGCTGAAATTTCTCTGATAGTTACTTCCCTGGGAATTCCATGTACTGTCCTTAGTTTCCCTTCCTCATACAAGCAAGTAAATGTATTAGTATAATAGTCTAAGATAGCATGGTGTTGGTCTAACCAATCCATACTAATTAGGAAGTCATAGGAACCTAAAGGTATGATTTTCAAATATTCTCAGGTACTTAGTCCATTCATGTCCATTGGACATTGCTTTACCATATCATTAATTTTTCTTTTATCTTCAGTAGTCAGCTGAACCAACCAAGATTTTACAAGATTTCTTCTTGGAAAATGCAATATTTCCACCATATTAGGATCTATATAAATATGAATAGCTCCTGAATAAATTAAAATAACAATGGTTTGGTTGTTGACCTTACCTTCCACTTCAATCATATGTAATTGAAACTTAGCTTGCTTGTTGTCCAAGGATGCATAGATCCTAGGTACATTTTTTCCCATGTGCTCCATTGTATAAAAATTTTGTACATTGTGAACAGTCCTCACTTTTTCACCTTTGTGAGGAAAATCTCTATACATATGATCTCCCCCACAACCCCAACGTTGAATAGGTTCATGCCTTGGTCTTTGCCCCACAGTCTCAGTCATTCTAGTTTCTCTAGAATTTGGTTGTCCCTAAGGATTATTTCTAAAGAATGGTGGATTAGTCCCCTTCTTCCTATGTTCCATCTTGTTTTTATAATGTCTTCCCAAGAATTTTGGAAATTTTGCCTTCCTTTATGTTGATCATAAAATCATTTAGCTTGCCTTATTGTCTCCTCCAATGTTTTGGGATCATCATATTGTATCTTTGTTATCCACATTTTTGGTTATCGGGATGATGACATGATAATGACATGGTGATGGAAGATCTAACTCTTCTTTAAGATCATTTTCATGAAGAAAGTTACACTTATCAGCTT
>JZKD02S1607770.1:99812-134604 GCA_000966675.3 Picea glauca | reverse complement strand
AAGCTATGCAAGACTGGCCACACCCAAAGACTCTCAAAATATTGCATGTATTTTTGGGCCTAACAGGGTATTATCGCAAGTTTGTTAAGAACTACAAAACGATTGTAGCACCTCTCATGGCTCTCCTCAAAAAGAACTCGTTCACTTGGACTCCAACAATGGCTCAAGATTTTCAAACCTTGAAGACGGCCATGTGCACCACTCTGGTTCTGGCCCTTCACGATTTCACAAAGACGTTTGTGTTGGAATGTGATGACTCAGGGAAAGGAATCGACGTTGTCCTCATGAAAGAGGGTCAACCTTTGGCCTTCACCAACAAGCAACTATCTGAAAGGAATCTGGGAAAACCCATTTATGAAAATGAAATGTTGGCAATTCTGCATGTCGTTGAGATGTGGCGTCCTTATCTCTTGGGGAAATGCTTCCAAATTAAGACCGACCATCAAAGCCTCAAGTACTTTCTAGAACAACGCATTTCCTCCCAGGAGCAACAAAAACGAGTGACTAAGCTCTTTGGATATGATTATGAGATCATTTCCAAGAAGGGAAAAGACAATGTCGTGGAAGATGCACTGTCCCAAAAATATGAAGATGAAGGATCCCTTTTTTCTCTTTCCTTCATTGTACCTGATTGGCTCCAAACTGTGTGCTAGGAATGGCTTCAAGATCCCAAAATTTTGCATCTGATCCAACAATTGCAGAACAAGGCTCCAACTCCCCCAGGGTACTCCTGGATCCAGTATGAGCTTCAATACAAAGGTCGCTTGTATTTAAGTAAACAATCCAAGATCAAATCCACGATACTTTCTAAGATTAATGCTACACCCATAGAGGGGAACTTAGGGTTCACCAAAACATATGACAAGGTCAAGCGTTCTTTTTTCTGGGATGGTATGAAATAGGAAATCCATAGGTTTGTCACTGAATGTGAGGTGTGTCAACGCAACAAGGGAGAAACAATCAAATCTTTGGGCACCCTCCAACCACTTTCAATTCCCCCTACTATTTGGAAGGATATCTCTATGGACTTTATTACAAGCTTACCCAAATCAAGGAAAAAATCAGTCATAATGGTGGTGGTGGATCGCCTTTCCAAGTATGCTCATTTTTGCGCTCTTCACCACCCATTTACGACATCCACGGTGGATCAAATTTTCATGGACCATGTCTTCAATCTTCATGGCATGCCGCACTTTATTGTTTCTGATCATAACCCAACTTTCACAAGCAATTTTTGGCAAGAACTATTTAAGATCCAAGGCACACAATTGCATCTCAGCTTAGCTTATCATCCCCAAACAGATGGTCAAACGGAAGTTGTTAAAAAGTGTTTGGAAGCATATCTGAGGTGCTTTTCCTCTGAAAAACAACACCAGTGGGCTCAATGGTTACCCCTAGCCGAATGGTGGTACAAAACTACATACCATACAACCACTCGCATGACTCCTTTTAAAGCGGTATATGGACAGAAGCCACCTTCAGTTCTCTCATACTTACCGAGTACCTCGAAGATCTAGGCGGTTGACCAAACACTTATAGTCCGAGAGGATATTCTTGGTACCCTTAAAGAGAACTTGGTCATGGCATAGAATCACATGAAGCAGCAAGCAGATCAAGGTCGCTCTGAATTTCAATTTGCAGAAGGGGATCAGGTGTTTCTGTGACTGCAACCATATAAGTAAACTTCCCTCAAGGCCGAGAATTGTTAGAAGCTAGCTCCCAAATTTTATGGTCCTTACACAGTTCTAAAGCATGTGGGACAAGTCGCATATCAGTTAGCTCTACCCAGTCAGTCAAAGCTACATCCTGTTTTTTATGTTTCATGCTTGAAGAAGGTGATCAGAACCAGGTGCCAAATTCAAACCAACGTTCTAGAGTTAGCTGAAGAAGGATCCATTTGGCTACAACCAGAAGCAGTTTTGGACCAGCATGAGTGTCTCCTGCTACTATTCTATAGCAGTTTCCACATATCAATCTTTGAGGACAAGGTTTTTTTTAAGGGGGCGGACATGTTAAGGTCCTAACCCACACATAGGTAGATCAATGTATTCGACTGTAATAAAGGTCAATATTAATAAGGCCTTTCAATAAAATAGAATAAGGCAGATGTAAGAAGACCTAATAGAAGCTTCCACTTCTAGAAGGATCTTCGTCTAGATGCTTCTCTTAATAGACATATTTAGTATAAATAAGGGTTGAGGGTATGAAAACCATAGCTTGGAGATTCTTGTAACAGAGCACTGCTTGATTGCAGGTTGCCCCCTCAAAGAGGCTTGTGAACATTGCTTTCTAAATCAAAGTGCTATTTCAGTTGTTGTTCTCATATTATTTCTGTGTTATTGTGGAGATTATGCTGGTTATATTATTGTTATTCTGCCATTTCAAGCATTTTATTTATGTTCTGCGTATTTATTATATCTGGTATCTTTCACCACACTACTCAAAACTCTCAACAGTGGGCCAGCCTGAGCTGGGACTAAAATCCACTCGGGTAAAGGAATTCCTAACCAGGATGATGTATCTTAGACAACAAGAAAAACTTTGTCACAGGTGCCAACTCAAACTAACAGCCTATAGTCCCTCATTCCCCACGTGTCTTTCCCACCCCAGGAAGTGTGCCCCTTCTCTGCTCAATAGTACCTTGATTGCCCCACTTCCTTTCTAGGATTCAACAATAGTGTTTTGGGTGGGAAGTCCCTCCTACAGACTAGCACTAAGGGTTTTATCATGCATGCAGAAATGACCTAAAGATTCTTACTTTTTACCATCATCCCATGCCTAAACCCCCATTACTCATATGTAAATACAAGGCTCAAGATATTAAGTTGGCATAACTTATTTCTTGTGTTTGATGTCAATCCCTTTCACGCTTGGTCGTTCTTTGACTGCAAATCTCCTCCCAACGCTGACCTGCACTCACTAAAGACAAACAAAGAACTCCACATGCATTTGATGTATGAAATAACGGGTTAGAGATTTAATCAATCATACAATCAATATTCCAATAATGAAAATCTCATATAGTAGGATGGGAAAAACAATTCTTTTATTAACTTCACAATGATACCTTACAATGATAAAGTCGACTACTACTCCTCGATCCTAGTCATGGGCTCTTCTTCCACTATCTTCCAACTGCTTTTCTCTATACTTCTCTTTGCACAAGGATGGATAAAGGTTGGGACAAAGGTAATTCTTAGTTGGGTATAGTTTCTTTACTATGATTCCCCTCCTTTCAAATGGGACCCCTAACCCTTCTTTTATAGGATAGAATAAGTTAGGTATTTGGTCGAGTAACCATCCATGCATGGCCGAAAGGTTTAGTTAACTTACCCAAAGTTGTGTGTTCCATCAAAAAAATTTCTTTTTCCATGATTTTGTAGGTACACGTGGGCTATCTTGGGTCAGCTAGCATGTACATGCGTGCAGTAATGAAGTAGGGCACGTGGGGCTTTATAAAAGGGATTTTTAAGAAGAGTTGTTTAGTAGTGTTTTTGCAAAGAAGGAATCTGAGATGGCCTGAGGATAGGTAAGCATTTCTGGAGCAAATTAGGATTATAACAAATGCCCCCTAATGTGTGAGGTTAGAATATCATCTAATGGCCAAAATACATTAACAATCTTCACTGATGTTTCGAACAAGTGAGCCCAGGGACTAGAAATTAGGAGGTGTCATCTGCAAAATAATAATTGTCTCACCGAGGTAGGCATACCCATGCTCGGGATAAAATAAAATCATGGCTACCAATCAAACAGGCTATAGATCCATGTCATATAACTATATAAAGTGTAGCCACGAGCAATACACAACGGAGCTACATATCGAAATCAAAAAGATATACATGTAGAGTATCCATCTTCTAGAAGTTGATAAGGTCCGATGGCTGAAGATGAGGTATTCAAATCTCGAGAAACAACTTCAAAATCTTCAAAAATTAGGTAGGAGTGTAATATGAGTGTACAACTTCACTACCCAGAGGTCTTCGATGGCTCGTTGGTCGTGGACTAGAGAATCTTGATGATCAAACTGAAGGCTTCATTGATTTCGAACAAATACTTGATTGGTATTTGAGGATGGCTGGGCATGAGGGAAAGAGACAAACTACAGAGGGGCTGACTCAAGCTTGGTAGAACTTCCCTTTGGCAATAGCATGAAAAATGATGAGACTCAGGCAGCATGGCATTTGACATAAGTTCACGATGCAAGAGGCAACACAAACTCTCCATATGTTTGGAAGAATAACCAAACGGAGGAGGACACAACTCTATGTAGCGAGAACAACCTCCCAAGGTCGTATTAAATCCTATATCTTGATGAACAAACAAAAGGATGTGATTTGTCCAAGGGTGACTCATTGTGCTGCCAAAAAAGAAAATACTTTTCCCTTCCTCTTTTTGAGGTATATTTGATTTTTTTGTCTTTTTCAATAATGTTGGAAAGATTGAAAAATAATAAAATAATGCTACGTTACAAAGGAGGATCGAGTGTCGCAAACATACTAGTTCCAAGCACACAGAACATAGGGATGTTCAGGGCAAAGGGACATATGCAAGAAAAGGACACTCGGGAAAAATCCTCCAGGGGCCAAAGGTGTCAAGACATAGAGGCAAAGTGCTACAGGGCTTGCATATAAGGCATGCTCTAGATGGTTTAGTTGAGAGAAACATGGAGCCGACATTAGGCCGAATATGTAGGTATGCAAATGCTATTAATAAAACACACAATGGTAACATCCTTCGATGTAATTTTAACGAGCCTAGAGAAGGTAAGCTTGGTGGTTTTTCATATTTAGAGAGTCTGAAAAACATACAAGGAGACTCCAATGGGGTACCTTTTTCAAAGGTAGTCTATTCAGTTTGAAAAAGGGATGAACTAGCACCGACAAAACATCTATTCAAAACCATTTTAATGAGTGTGATAAAGACAAGATTACTTGACCATTTTTTCATTTTTAAGGAGTCTGAAAAAAGCTTAACTATGGACTCCGTCAGGAATGTTCTTCTGGACCATTTTAACAAGTGTGAAAGAATAAGGTCACTCGATGATCTTTTCAATTTTAGGGAGTCTGAAAAGAGCTTAACTATGGACTTCGTGGGGTTTCCTTTTTCATAAATTTAGTCCCTCAGGCCCGAAAAATGGGTAAAATTGTACCTAGGGGTACTCTTCTAGAGATCTGAGGCCTCTAGAGCATACCTTTGTTCGTACAATTGACCATCCAAACCGAAAAAGGGGTAAACTACCATCGGACAGATGTGCCTTCAAAGTTTAGTATAGCGAGCATGAAGGTCAACAAGATCGCTCGAAAATATTTTCATGTTTAGAGGGTCTGAAAAGGGATTAAAAGAAGACCCGTTGGGGGCTATGAATCATGTATGAAACTAGTTCAGGTAGAGATCATTGCTAGGCTTAGACCAAGAGTCTCTTCGATAGTCAATTTGGAAAGTCTCCCAAAAGGGAAAAAAACACAAACCACAATGTATGTCCTCCCTTGGTATAGAAACTGTAGTCATGGCTTCAAGGATAGCCTCATATGAAGGCAATTCAAAATCCGAGAAGTCACACAAATGAGGGTCGATAGTCCCAAAGGGTGAAGTAAACTGACCATAATCCATATGGCAATGGAAGTTCTGGCCAGGACTGGTAGAGTTTATCAACGAAGAATCATGAGCATGAGGGCTTGAGGATATACAAACAATGATATCAGACTCAGAAGGATACTCAAGCCCACTTGGACCAAGAGAGGGAAGCAAGGCTTCCCATGCCCCCATTGGATAAACCAATGGATCAATTTTTGAGACTAAGTCTCGAGAGGGAACACATGATTACACCGGTTCCTGCTCAAAAGAAATTGAACACCGAGGATAAGACGCCACATAATTAACCCGTGGCGGGGTAGAGTCTACACGAATGCTAAGAACATATAAAGGGGTAGTCTGAAATAATGTCGAATTAGGATGGTGATTATCAGATGCAAGATGGTCGATAATGACAATGATTCCATTGTGAGGGAAATGCATCACCCGGAAGAGCATAGACACTACAACATTCATAGCATATACATAATCACGCCCGAGAAGCATATTGAAATCTAGCGGGCCCTGCACCACTATAACATCGACACGGACAATATTCTCACCTAATGAGATAGGAAACTGAGGAAGAACCCCCAAATATTCACTAGTATGTCTGTCAAAATCCAATAGTTCATGCAAAGAATACATAATCTTGGGAGATCCCAAGACTTTCCAAACCGAGGAGGATAAAATACTTGCAGAGGCTCCTTCATCCACAATACATCGATAAATGTTTGTTGAATTAACTTCAACCCTTATTTGAGAAGGTGTGGTAGAAGGAAGACGAGGATCAACAAGGTCATTCCAATCAAAGGAAACCATCCTAGGGCTTGGAGGGGGTGTGCTTAGAATGAGCGGAATGCCCCCTTGTTCTGAAATTATGGAACAAGAAATGCTAAAAACATAGTTTGTAGACACATCACTCCCTGAAAGAAGAGTGGGATCATCCGATGATTGCATCAGCATGACCACTTTCGCAACCAATGGATGAATAGGTTGCGAGACTAGATGGTATAAAGGCACCTCTCCCCCCAAAAGAGGAGTGGGATCAGTCAATGACTGCATCGTCATGACCACTTTCTCAACCAATGGATGAATAGGATGAGAGACTACAAGGTCTAAAGGCACCTCACCCCCCAAAAGAGGAGTGGGATCAATCGATGACTGCATCGGCATGACCACTTTCACAACCAATGTCTAAATAGGTTGCGAGACTACATGGTCTAAATTCACCTCACCCCCCAGAAGAGGAGTTGGATCAGTCGATGACTGCATCGACATGACCACTTTCTCAACCAATGGTTGAATAGACTGTGAGGAAACCTTATAAGAATTAGAATCAAAAGAGATTGCGAATAGGGACCACAATATTTGTACCTCTATATTTCTAGGGCATAGATGAGTAAGGTGATCTCCCTTGCAAAGCTTACAAGGGAGCTTAGGTTTATGCCTTGTCCATCTAGGTTTCTCAACAGAATCAATGCCCCCAACATGACTAGCAGTGACTGGAATTTTCCCCCAACATGACTTGCAGAGGGTGGGTGTGTTCCCCCAGCATAACTTGCAGAGACTGGGTGTTGGTCTTCAATGTGACTTGCAGAGGTTGTCAACCTATCTCCAACATCACTCTCAGAGGTTGGTGATTTCTTCTTCCTATTATTCCTCTTTCTATTTTGTTTAGACTTCTGGTTACTAGTAACTGTACTTTCACCAAATGTGGGAGAAGGAGGAGGAGAAGACTTTGTTGATGAAGAATCATCAACAAGGTTCCCATGAATTAAGGTGCTTAACTGATAAGTGTCAAGAGAATTCGGGACATTTGGAATGGTACCCAACCAAACCGGTAGTCCCACATTCAACCCAAGAATGTACAAAGTGACCATCATAGGGACACCAATGTTTTCGAAGAAGGGAAAAGCACAAGAATCCCTTTGCGAAGGGGTTCCTTGGTTTGTATCATCAGGAACTTTAGCCGTGAAGATATTATGCATAGGTTCTCCCCTTACGGTATCGTTCAAGTTCGTAAAAGTCTCACACACTGACTCTAGCGAACCAGTGGTGTCAAAACAATGCCTATAATGAGGCGGCTCCACGTTTCTAAGCGAATGACCAAAAAGTCCTCATGACCGGCAGAGTGGAAGGTCTACCACCCTAGGTCAGAGACCCAAACTAATGAATAACTAACTCACTATGGAAAACTAGGGAGCACAGAGCACACACTAGAAAAAATCCTAATGGAAAATCAAGCAAACGACTAACTAGTTGGAAGAACAGTTACACCAACCAACACTAGAGAAACTTACCGGTGCAAGTGCAACTCAAACACAGAAGCACCCTTTGGGTATACTTTGTAAATCATGGCCCGATGTCTACCCTAGGTACTGCGGTATACCCCTGCAGTCACCTGTGTAAGTCCCAAGAATAAAGGCAACTAAGTTGTCAGCTCGTGAATAGTCACCAGGCGGCTACAGTCAACAGTCGGGTAGACCACACTGATCAAGGTATCAAGCTCAAAACCTGGCAAGCGTATCAAAATAAAGTGGTCCGGAAGAAAATTGAGGACCTTGAACGGATTTGAGACCCATGAAGCTCTATGAAAAATGCAATCGACGGAATCCCAAGACAAGCCCTTTATATGTGTTCTCCACTACGATTGGTCCGACTTTGAAGGGGTTATCTCCGCTACATTTCTGCACGCGACCTTGTGTTTAGCCCCTATGTTAGAGGGGGGTCCCGGATAAATTCCAAAATACTGTACTTTAACACTCCCTAACTCAGACTCCAATGTTTGATTCAATGGCCTTGAAGAGTTTCCTCTCCAACTTAATTCAAGGCCCTAACCCTAAACTAGTTGGTTGGCCCTACAAAAATAAAAAGTCTAATTAATTTTAGATTAGCGTTCTTTTTAAGGCTTGATTTACTCAAAAGGGGCACAATAGTGCAACTGATGTTGTTAATACTCTTGCAAAAAATGATGAAACTTATATGAACACTGGCAAATAATGATTATATTTCTTGTTTTTTTCTTTTTGAAATGCTTTTAAATTTAGAAGAAAACACAATACTATGCTAATTTTTTTTCCTTTTTCAAATAACAATGAAAAAAAAAAGCCAAGAAAGAAAGAGATCTAACAAACTAAGTTTTTTTTTTTCATATATTTTCTTCCAATCAAAGAAGAAATAAAAAAAGATTCTAAAAAACACTGATGAATGCATGATTCTAAAATTTCAAGCTAAAAATAAGTTAAAAAATATAGGAAACACAAAAAATCTTTTAAACAAAAAATCAAGCTATGTTGGAATACAACCTAGGCTAAAACTACTTATGATGGAGACTAGAATGAAACAAGAAAAACCTGGGAAGTAAAAACTTGACAGGGAAGAGGATGACTGCCTCCTCAAAAGTTTCTAGACAGACACACGACTGTCACTTCAACAGCCAGCATATGCACTGGGTTGCCCAAAGACAGGATGTGTATGCATGCATTCAGGCCCACTACAGGCCTCGTGTGCCTGTTTTTTTACTCAAAAAATGAGGACAAGCAGCTAAGCTTAGGTAGGGAGTACTGGTACCAAAAACCAGAACCCCTTAAAGGTGCAAAAACTTACTTTGATAAAGAAGAGGTAAGAAAACTTTATCAAAACAAAGCTAATCTTGAGGTTTTTACCTGACTATGGACTGTTCAATTAGATACCTAGAAGGGGCCAGAAGATCCCTGAGAAGGATCACTTCTGTAGGGGAGAGGATGACTGCCTCTTCCTAAGAAGGATTTCATGGGTTCTTAGACATGCAGCTAGCACTTCATCAACATGCGTACATATGCGGGTTGACTAAAGGTAGGGTGCATGCATACACGGGCTATCCCACTACAGGGCACGCATGCCTTTTAAGACTCTCAAAAATAGAAAATAAATAGTCTGGTAAGAAGAGCAAGGAAGACTAGTATTGAGAAACATAACCCCTGAACACTCAGACTTCTTGCAGAAACTGAAAAAAGGTAGTAAAACCAATTTTAAAATACCCAATAAAAAATCCCCAAAGAACCCTAGAGAATCCCCAGTACGGTAGCCAATTCTGTTGTGCGTGGGAAATCCCTCCTACAGACTATCACTAAGGGTTTTATCATGCATGCAGAAACGACCTAAATATTCTTACTTTTTACCATTATCCCATGCCTGAACCCCCATTACCCATATGTAAATACAAGGCTCAAGAGATTAAGTTGGCGTACCTTATTTTTTGTGTTTGATGTCGATCCCTTTTCACGCTTGGTTGTTCTTTGACTGCAACTCTCCTCCCAATGTTGACCTGCACTCACTAAAGACAAACAAAGAACTCCATATGCATTTGATCTATGAACTAACAAGTTAGATATTTAATCAATCATACAATCAATATTCCAATAATGACAATCTCGTATAGCGGGACGGGAAAAGAAATTATTTTATTAACTTCACAATGATACCTTACAATGATAAATTCGGCTACTACTCCTCGATCCTGATCCTGGGTGTTTCTTCCACTATCTTCCAATTTCTTTTCTCTATACTTCTCTTTGCACAAGGATGGCTAAAGGTTGGGACAAAGGGAATGTTGAATCGGATATAGTTTCTTTACTATGATTCTCCTCCTTTCAAATGGGACCCCTAACCCTTCTTTTATAGGCTAGAATAAGCTAGGTATTTGGTTGAGTGACCGACCATGCATGGCCAAAAGGTTTAGTTAACTTACCCAAAGTTGTGTGTTCCATCAACAAATTTCCTTTTTTCGTGCTTTTGTAGGTACATGCGGGCTGTCTTGGATCAGCTAGTGTGTACATGAGTGCAGTAATGAAGTAGAGTGTGTGGGGCTTTATAAAAGGGGTTTTTAAGAAGAGTTCTTCAGTAGTGTTTTGGCAAAGAAGGAATCTGAGATGGACTGAGGCCATGTAAGCATGTCTGGTGCAAATTAGGATTATAACAAATAGGTCGTATAGGAAGTCTCAGAGACCTGTAGTTTTAGTTTGGCACCTTCAGGAAATCAATTCCTAGAAATTCTCTCACCTAGAGAGAATTTCAGTTGAAAACAAAGACCTATGAATCAGGAAGATAATCAGGCTCCACAACCAATAATCTTCCACTTGGAGACTGATCTCAACAAATCCACCGTTGTTGTATCTGCTGAAATATGATCCTTGTTGGACCTGAAAAATTTATCATCTTCACCTTAATGCTTGAAGACCAACTAAAACTAAGCAGGAACTTAGTTTCTCCCTGGTTAATCTCTTTGTTAACATGTCTTGAGGTTTCTGGCTAGTATGTATCTTTTCCAACTTCAAATTTCCATCTTCCAAGATAGATCGTATGAAATTATACCTGAGCTATATATGATTATTCTTTGAATGGAAGATTGAGTTCTTTGCAAGATGAATGGCACTCTCACTGTCACAGTACAACCTGTTATTCTTCTGCTTCTTTCCCAATTCCTCCATAAACCTCTGTAACCAAATCATTTCATTACTAGCCTTTGTAGCAACAAAATACTTTTCTTTTGTTGATGAAAGTGCAACAACCTTTTGCAATTTTGAAATCCAAATTATTGTTATTCCACCTATAATAAAAACATACCCTATGATTCTCCTCATGCTATCTTTATCACCTGCCATATATGAATCAACATATCCCTATAGAACAGTTTTTGAACCTCCAAAACATAATGCATGAGCAGAATTACCTCTCAAATATCGAAGAATATGCTTTACTACCTCTCAATGTTCTTTACCTGGATTGTTCATATACCTTCTCACAACTCCCACTACATGTTCAATATATGGTCTTGTGAAAACCATCGCATACAACAAGATGCCAAATTCTAATTAATAAGGGACTCTAGAAATATATTTTATCTCCTCTTGTGTCTAGGGACACATTTCCTTGGTTAATTTGAAATGGTTGGCCAAAGGTTTTGGATTCTGCATTCTAAACCTCTCCAACACCTTCTCTATGTACTCACCCCAAGACAATGTCAATTTGCGATTTTTCCTCTCTCTTGTTATTCTCATACCAAGGATTTTCTTTGTAGCACCCAAATCCTTCATCGCAAATGAATTAGATAATTTCTTCTTGAGCACATTTATATCCTATATATTAGACCCTGGAACAAGCATGTCATCTACATACAATAGCAAGATAATATAGCTTCCATTTTCTATCCTTTTAAAACAAATGCAGTGATAAAACTGACATCTACTATAACCTTGTTCTGTCATAAACCTGTCAAACTTCAAATACCACTACCTTGGAGGTTTCTTTAGGCCATTCAAGCTCTTCTTCAACCTGCATACCAAATTTTCTTTCCCTTTGACCTCATACCCCTGTGGCTACTGCATATAAATCTCTTCATCCAAATCCCCATGGAGAAAAGTTGTTTTTACATCTAAATGTTCAAGATTAAAATCTTCTACTATCACAAGACTTAAAATAGTCATAATTGAAGTCATATTAACAACAAGAGAAAATATTTCATCAAAATCTATACCTTTATTTTGTGCAAACCCCTTTACAACAAGTCTAGCCTTGTACCTTTTTTTTTCCTCCATATTCTTCCTTCAACTTGTAAACACATTTATTATGCAATGCTATTTTTCCTGTAGGAAACTAAACCAAATCCCAAGTCCATTTATTTACCAAGGGATCCATTTCCTCTTTCTTTCCTTTCTCCCACTTCTTTTTAGTGTCTAACTACATTGCCTCTTCATAACATTATGGTTCACTAGAATCAGCCAAAAATAAATAATACAATGAAGAAGAGTATCGTTCAAGGGGTCTACTTAACCTAGTGGATCTTCTAATAGCACTTGTAGGAGTTTGAGGTAACTTCTGCTCCAATTGTTGTACATTTTAATTTTCTAGTACCTTTGTAATTTCTTTTTCAGTGATCTCATCAAGCACTATGTATTCTGTTTTTTTTTTTTTTCCCATTTCTTTCTCTACAACTAATCTTTGTACATGATATTCTCATTGAATATGCCAACTCTACTCCTAATGATTTTGTGATTTTCATAATCCCATAAGCTATAACCAAAATCATTAACACTGTATCCAATAAAACTAAACTTCTTGGATTTTGACTCAAGCTTTGTTCTATTTTCTTTATCAATATGGACAAATGATTCACAACCGAAAGTGTTCAAAAAACAATATTTTACTCTTTTACCTGTCCATGCCTCCTCTAGAATTACACCATACAAATATTTCGAAGGTCCTATTGACACAAAGTTTAATTTTTTACCCTTTTAACCTGAAACTTTGCCTTTTTCGAGTCTTGGAGCCGCACTTAGTCCTAAAAAAGAGTCAAAAGTCTTTTGATTTTTTTTTCGGGTTTCAGGATTCGAATTTTCATGAGGTATGATCTTTAGTTAGAAACTCCAGAGTCCTGCTGCCGAAATCCTGAAAAAGGATTTATATTAAAGTAATAAAAGAGAAAAAAGAAAAAGTGGGTGCTATAAGTCCCGACGCATGTTTCACAAAGTATCCTTTAGTCCTGATTAATTAAACTCTTAAACACGATCAATGTTTCATTAATCTTTCACAATTTGGGTTTTCTTGTGTCAAAGTTCTCTCAAAATGTCGACCCTCGAGTGCCCAATCCCCGAATTTTCAGAAACAAGCAATTAATCACTAACCTCAATTAATTAAATCATTAATATGAGTGATTAGTGCCTGAATTAATCCCATTGTGATTTCACGATTCAAGGTTTTATTGTGACATACCTATTGGGTATAGGATCCCCAAAATTCCGAAATGAGAAATTGCGAATTTTTAACAAAGTTTAAAACAAAAATAAGTTAGTTTAAAAATGGATTAATAATGACTAAACTACTTTTCGCGTTTCACATTTCAGGATTTGTTGAAAGCAGTCCTTTCAAAACTCCAGTTTGAAATCGTCAATACGCGATAGTATTAATAACATACAAATGGAGATATTTTTGATATGAAGGCGTATCTCCAGGCGTATCTTCCTAATTAAAACGTTAATTCCTTATCGCCTGTAATAGTACGCTCATCATAAGACAGGATAAAGGCTAATAAACGTTCAATAGTTCGAATTTCATTCTTATTTTTACAAGGAGGAGTGAGTTTCATTTATCCAGAATTATATATTTTTCCTTTGCAAACAAGTTTTTAGTCTAAACGCAAATATTATGGCACCTAGAAAGGCACCTAAGAAAAGTGAAGAAGTAGATGAAATCTCGAGCCTAGAAGGAGATGCCGTGTCTGATACTACACCGCATGCCATTGATTCCATCAAATCATGGAGGCAAATTTTTGAAACCTTGAACTACGAAATCAAGAACTTTCCTGATGATTCTGAAAACAAACTCCAAGACATAGAAAATTTTGAACTTCACAAAGTAGCTACATGCCCACGACTCATGACATACAATGATATGATCAATTGGGCTTTAGAGAGGATAGACGTGCAGATGAGAAGCATTTTGGACAACCAAGGGGTTGTCGTCAGCTCTTTCAAACTAGAGCATATACAAGTAATGTACAAACTATCTCCCAATTCTAAGTACATTTATAATAAAGAGTTTATAAGTGAATTTCAAAGAAAATAATGCACAGAGGCAGATCAAACATACCTCGGCATAATCAAATACTGGTGGAGACACCCAACAAAATTCAGGGCCGATACCCATAACATTTATGCCATAGACTCATTGAATGAGTACATGGTCTATGTGGCCATGATGCTATGTAGACTTTTCGGGAAGAAAAGTCCTACCCATCTCCCTACATAATGGGTACCCCTTTTACATGAAGCATCTGAAGGCTATAGTTTCAATTGGAACAAAATTATATCAGATAAACTAGCTAAGGAGGTTATGGAGTATCAAACTGTGAGATCCAGTGGCTGACCAATAGCCTTTTACATGTTGGCATATATCATGGACGCTATATGTTTCATGACTCATTTCCCTTTGATGAGTTGGAGTTGGAACCCAACCTGCACTGAACATATTCATGAATATCATTCTAAGCTGTGAGAAGAAAATGCTAAGGATTATTTTTACGAAGTTTATCATTTCATGGTGATACCGGTGCATTAGATGCTATATGGTTGTGCACCCCCCCATATTTTAGAGTTGATCATAGGAAACCTCAAGGTAGTTGTCAATTGATTTATTGAGGAGAATTTCTCATATATTAGGGTTTTCAGATGTTCTATCCCTCCTCATGCACTTCTAAAATTCCTCCTTGACAGAATGGTGTGCAGGGAGGTATCTCATTAGATAATAACATGCAGTATTGGGATACAACTAAAGATAGCTCAAAAGACATTTTGGCCAGTCTTTTCCATACAGATTGGAACGTTTTCTCTACTCAACCTAGGTCATTCCAAGGTTGAAGTTTCATCTCTAGAGGAAGTCAATTTGGTGGATCTTGAACACAGGAAACACGACCCTTATCAATTAGTGGGAATCCACATGGCTCACTATGGCATGAAATCGTTTGAACATGAGGAATCCCTTTGCGATGACATTTTCAAAGGGGTCAAAACCTATGAGGAGGTGTTAGATAGGGTACAGACATTACCACCTGACTTGCAAACCAGTCTTTTAACCTTCCAGAGACACAGACGAAGTGGTTTTCCCAAGGTATTGCAGAGCAAAGCAACAACACCTCCTCCAGAACAAGAAAACATTCCCCCAGGCTTCAGACAGAAAGCACAGGATAAAGCAGGCACCAAGGGAAATCCACAGGGGGCCAAAGGATCTTCACAAAATAAAAAAGTCCCACAAATAGAAAATCCAGGAGAAGAAACATAAATAAGGTTTGGAACACCTCCTGAGTCTAGTCAATCTACCCCCCCTTCATCATCTACTATTCATGTTGATACCCCCAAGACAACGGGGGAAATCAAATCCACAGAGTTGGGTAATCCCATCACTTCCTTGACCCCTTTACAGTCTACTTTTGGGCTCCCTCAGATAGGAGTCATATATGCTAGTGACCTCGACCCTATCTCCAGAGAAGAAATACATCCCTCTGATTACTTCAGTAAAAAGAAGAAGGTTGTATTAAAGTAGGATATGTATATGAGAGAAAATGGTATGGTAAAGAAACACAGGGTGTTGGTATATGGGAAAAACTTGGAAGAGGGGTATTTCTCTACAGGGGTAATGGGCTCCATGGGAGCTCTGGCAACAAAAAATCTATTCACCGTTGACAATATGAGAACAAGGTTGAAATAGAGTAATGATGGGATAGTCCAGTTGCAAAACCAACTAAAAGATACCGAGAAAAATATCAAAGAAGAAATAAATAAATGTCTAGAGCAGGATAGAGTTTCCAACAAGAAAGAAATTGAATCTCTTAAGTCAATTCTAGACAATATGAACAAGAAGATGCAGACTAGACAAATACAGGTTATTCAGCAAGAAGAATCAGAAAGACAAGTACAAGCTAAACTGAATTCAATGAAATGCCAGGTTATAGATTTAAAAGTTTTTCAAGACTAGTCACTGGAAGTACATACAAAGATATAAGCTGAGCAATAGAGAGTAATCTCCCAAGTAGAGATTATTCAGAATTATTTTCAAGAAGTAAGAAATGCTCTTGATAATATTATTTTTAAAGAAAAAGAAGTTAAAGAAGCAAGGGCCACTTTCCAAAAAGCAGTAGTATGTTCAAAAAACAAAGAAGTATTGAAAATTCCAAATCTTTTTGTCACAGATCATATCAAAGGCAATATCATGCTCAAAGTGTGGAAAACCAACATAGCAGAAAACAATAAAATAGCCAAAGAAATCAAGGACAATTGTGAAGAAATCTTTGATTTGTTGGACAAGGGATGATTAGGTATTGGAAGAGATAATTGCACTAGGCAATTAGGACAAATAAACATTGTAAGACACCAATTGAATTTCAAAGAGGGTTTGAATGAAATTCAGATGGAAATTTCAGAGTTAAAGAAACTGGATGTTACCCTAATAGATAGGTGGCTAGTGAAGCCAAACTTAAAATTTCAGTCAATTAAGTTTGTTGGTAAGGGGATTGAAGACCGGCTTCCAAAAATTCAGAGAAAATTTTATCTATTTGAAGAAAAGGATTTTCCAAAGCCTCCCAGAAATTTTGTATACTTTCTTGAAAAACGTATTGAATGTATTGGGTTGAAAGAAGGAGACACTTCAATAAAACAATGAAGTATCATCTTGAAAACTTATATTATACAACGATAGTAGAATAAAAGATAATCATGCAAATGGTTGAGGTTTGCATTTTTGTAACAGTTTTCCTCTAGGAGTTAGGAAATCACCAACCATCAATGTATGGGTGATCTGGTATAAGGATAATTTCAGGAGACTACACCAGGGCTTTTTCTGGGCATATTGTAAGGAATAATTTGAAGATATTTTTGAATTAATACAAATACAGATTGAAGATTCCAGATCTGGTCAAGTTTGAGTTATGTTCTTCTTTGTTGTTTCATATTTTTCATATATCTCTTTAATGAATGCTTAACTACAATTTAGTACAACCTCTACTGTGGTGATTAATTATTCTCGCAATTTAATCATTTACGACTGTTCCTCTGTATCGGCTATCAACAGATGCAATACCTATAAATATTTTAGATTTCAATATCATATGATTCATTAAGAGATTTTTATAACTATTTTCTTCTTCTGTCACAAAGTGAGATTCCTCTTTAATTAATGCCTCACTTTGTTCGGAAGCTTTATGTTTTCTTTTCATTTCATGCATATTCCCTTTTCAAAATTTAACTCAGATACCAGAAATGGCCTTTAGTTTTGTCATACTATTAGTTCAAAGTTTTGGATTTCTTCTTATATGTTTTGAAGCGGAAATAACGAAACCTTAAAAGAAAACACAAGAATTTATCTTTTCATTCTTTATCCCTCATGACTGTTCGAGTTAAAAGACAACCCATTATCGAGCCTGGATTATCGAATCAAATGAGCATTGCCTTAAACTTATTTAACACCATCTTATAGACAAAAAATAACCGAGTTAAGTTAGAACGTTCATAGGTTTTAATTGAAAGAGATATTAGTGTTTAGGAAAACTGGGAAGATAGACATAGACAGTTAAGGAACCAACCATAACCCTTTTTTGTATAACTGATTTTCCTATCCTTAGATTTCTCTATATTTTCGGATGCCTTGACGGTATACTTTAGAGCCTTAAAGTATAAACTCAGGAAAAACAAGCCCTATGTTTATTAAGTAAACAACAATATTTACATCATCTTCCCAAAACTGTAAGGGCAACCCAAAATGCAATCTCATACTCATTGCATGCTCCATGATTGTCCTGTTCATCCTTTCTGACACACCATTTTCTTGTGGTGTTCCTGGAACTTTTTTCTCTCTATTAATCCCATGGTATGAACAGTAATAATCAAAATCCTTGCTGAAATATTCACCTCCATTGTCTGATCTGAGACACTTCAACATTTTTCCTGTTTCATTCTCAACCAAATCTTTCCATTTCTTAAAAGTATCAAAAACATCATATTTTTGTTGAATGCAATAAAACCAAGTTTTTCTAGTTGCATAATCAATAAATGTAACATAATAATGAGAGCCAGCAAGAGATGATACCTGAGTTGGTCCCCATACATCTATATGCACAAGATCTAACCTTTCACTCTTCTTTTCTTTTCCAACTCTGAGAAATCTGACTCTTTTATGTTTTCCATAAACACAATGTTCACATAAATCCAAATCAATTTGTTTAAGATATGGAAACAAATTTCATTTGTGAAGTATATGAATCCCATTCTTACTCATGTGTCCAAGCCTATGATTCCATAGTGATGTATCCACTCCTGTAGAATCTAAAGAGATAGAAGAGTTAGTATTACATAAATACAATGTACCTACCTTCTCTGTTTTTTCTATCACCAGTGATCCTTTGGTGACCTTCCACACCTTATCTATAAATATGGATACGCAACCTTCACTTTCCAACTGCCTTGTTTAAATTAGATTTTTTCTTATACCTGGAACATGTCTTACCATTTTCAACAACCATTGGTTTCCATTCCTTTTCTTTATTTTTACCTTTCCCATTCTAACAATTTTGCACGGTGAATCATCACCCAAATGAACCTGTTCAAAATAACCTTCAACATAATATAGAAAATCTTTCCTATGGGATGTGTGATCTAAGTGGATATCGGTGGCCACCCACCTAATCCTTTGGCTCGAAAAACAATTTTCCACCTTGGCAATGTTTCTACAATTTTTAGGGTTCCAAACTTTCAGGGTCGTTTTAAGGCCCTAAACGATGTTTTTTGGGGATTTGGGTCCCAGGTAACTATTATAGGAACTTACTTGGGCCATTCAAAAAATTTTCTTCTTGGTTATACCTTTCCAATGGGTTATTGTGTGCCTAAAATAGAGATTGTATGCAAAAGTTATGACCTCGAGAAGTTGATGTACTAACTTACCCCATCAGGGCACACATGGCTTTTGGCGCTTCATCTCCCAGGGTTAGGTTTTTGGATGTCTATGGTTTTTTCATTCATATTTATTGTAAAAAGTCCTTCAGAGCCTCATTGTAGTCATCTTCTTGCGAATGAGCACAACCGTCACATCTCTTCTCAGAGATAAGATGTCACCATTCTAGTAAGCTTGTTTTATGTTGCATTTTACAGTTTCATCTTATTTCCTTATTGAATAGAAACCAATTTTACTGTATATATGTTATTTTGTGTTAAGAATATTTTGATAATAATATGTATTCATTTTGTTCTTCTCACAAAATATGGATCATTGGTATCAAAGCAGTCTTCTCCTTGTCATTCTTAATGCATGTCCCCAACGAGGTCAAGGTATAAAGAATTGGGTCTCGAGCTTGTTTCTCTTGAGGACAAAAGCTCTCGCATGTCCAAGTGACCTATCATAGCAAGAGAAAAGAAAGACGAAGGGATAGGATATCCCTTCAAAATTTTTCTTGAGGAATCCTTCATGCAATAGAGGAATGAGATGATGGATAGTTTTGCGCAAATCCTTCGGCGGCTACCAACATGCGACACATCTTCCTCAAACGGAGGCGCCGCCCCCTTCAAGGTACAAATCAAGTTCGATATTCCTATATTTGAAAGTTAGATAGAGGGAAATGTTGTAGACAAATGGTTGAATCTTCTAGAAGGGTATTCGTTTGTCCATAACTTTTCGAATAGAGACAAGATTACTTTTTAGCTCCTCAAAATCATTCCTCATGTCAAAGATTGGTGGGAAACTTTCTATGAGAAAAAGGAAATAAAGGAAACCTCATTATTTATAGTTGTGATCACCTGGGATTCCCTCATAGATGATATTAGGGAGAAATACTACCTTGTTGGAAGTAATGACGACCTATACACAAAATGGACCACACTGCAGCAAGAAAGAGACCAAGAAGTGCCCCAATTCACAAATATCTTCCATACCTTGCAAACCAAGATGGGTATCAAATATTATGAGCGACATATGGTGCTCAAGTATCGCAATGGTATGCATAGATACATCCATGATGAAATGGAGTTTCTGGACATCTCATCCTTGGGTGCGGCCTACCGATATTCCATCAAAAATCAAGCAGAGGATCAAACAAAAGATGCAACAATTTGGGCCAGGGAACCCCTCAAAGAAAAATCTTGGAAAAGGTGGCCCCAACCTGCAGAACAAAGGAAAAAGAAAATACAAACCACCTCAAGACAACCAGTCCAGACCACAAGCAAAGAAGGACACCGAAAAGACAAAGAAATATACTGGGAAATGGTGTGAATTCCATAAGATCCCTTGACATAACTCTATTGATTACCACTCAAAGAAGTCATTGGTGGATGAGGTGAAAGCCTCTGAATAATATGTGGGTTTCGACTCTGAGTCAGAACCAGAAAGGGGGACACAGATCATTGATGCATAACACAGTGTTATCATTTCTACCACCAAGCTCCATCCGGGTGAACCAGATGAGCCAGAGGAAGGTGAGTAACTTTTTCATTCACAGATGTGGGTAAAGGGTACCCTGTTGCACTTCATCATTGATAGCAGTAGCCAAAATAATCTCATCTTAGTAGAGGCTTTCAAGTGACTCGCTCTGCCAACAATGCTGCACCTACAACCCTACACCATCAGATGGATCCACCAAGGAATATAAATCCTTGTCAGCCAACAATGTCCCATTTCATATGGCATCAAGCCCTTCAAAGATGGGGTATTGTGTGATGTTTCCCCTCTCCAAGTTTGTAATGTTCTTTTGGGCCAACCATATTTATGGAAACACCATGTTGTATATGAGTCTATGCCTTGCAATTTTATTATTACTTTGAATAAGAAATTGTATAGGATACCCAAGGCGGTCCCACCTAGTTTTATTTCCTTGATCTCTGTCAAGCAATGCAGGAAGGTCATCTCTGATATGGGGAAGTTTTTATTCTTCATGATTCTCTCTCAGAATGAACGAAATATCGCAACCCAATCTAGGGTCTCCATGACCAACCTCTCCACACAGCAGAAGCAAGTAGATAAGGTCATGGAAGAATACACTAATATATTCTCCTCACCTATCAGGGTACCTCTACACTGTCAGGTCAAGCACCCCATTGATCTGACCCTCGGTGCATCACTTCCCAATGGGCTAGTATACCACCACTCTCCTTTAGAGAATGAGGATATCAAGTGGGAGATCCAAGAACTTCTCCTCAAGGGGCACATCTGTCCCATCTCATCACCTTGTGAGAGCTCAATCGTGATGGTATAGAAGAAATATGGAACCTGGTGACTCTGCATTGATTACCGGGTCCTGAACAAAATCATAGTCAGAAACTGGTACTCGATTCCCGGAATTGATGACCTCCTTAATCATCTCATGGGGGGCAAATACTTCAATAATATTGATCTGAAGTCTGTCTACCACCAAGTCCCAATAGAATAGACAGATGTATGGAAGAATTCCTTCAAATCAAAGGAATGTATTTTTGAATGGTTGGTAATGCCCTTTGGTTTGACAAATGATACAACCACATTCATGAGGATGATGAACGATATCCTGTGACCATTCACCAACACCTTTGTAGTGGTGTATCTATATGAAATTCTCATTTACAACAAGACTTGGGCATAACACTTGCGGAATATTCAACAAGTTTTTCACACCCTGTGGCAGCAAAAGATATATCCCAACTTGGAAAAATTATCCTTCGGCATGGACAGGGTCCATTATCGGGGCTACATCATTTATCCTCATGGTTTACATGTGGATATAGCCAAGATCCAAGTCATCTATGACTGGCTAGCCCCAACCACACTCACTCAACTTCAGAGCTTCTTGGGCCTTTCCAATTTCTACCATAGGTTCATGTTGGGATTCTCACATATTGCATGGGCCCTTAGCAAAATAACCAGGGGTGGTGGTAAGGAGAAATTTGTGTGGGTCTGGTCCCAACAAAAATCATTCGATGATTTGAAGCAACGCTTTTACTCGGCCCCAACACTTTCACTACTAGACCTGCAACAACCCTTTGAGATTGAGAAAAATGATTCAGACTATGTTGATAGTTCCACTGACTGCAAACCTCCTCCCAAGGCTAGCCTGCATTCACAAACAGATAAAAAGGAAACTACAAGCATGCATTTCATATACAAATCACGGGTTAGATGTTAGAATGAAACATAAATTGAATACAAACATTTGATACATCATATTTTGGGACATGAAAAGTATTTCTTTTATTGATATCACAATTTTTACTTACAACAAGGTCGACGACTGCTCAATGAACTTGGTCTAGGATCCTCTTCACTAAGCTCCAAGTACACCTCCATGTATATTTCTCCTCTCACACTTATTCTAGGGAAATGGAATGGGCTCTTATGGAGGAAAAAGGGAAAAATGGGGAATTCTGATGAATTTCTCACAACAAGGTTCCAAATGCTTGGGGCAAGGAGGGGATGTGAAATGGGCAGATTTTTACTGTTCTTATGCTTATATATGGAATGAGACCCAAACACCTCCTTTTATATGAGAAACAAATGGTTATTCGGTTGGGTGATGGGATATAGGTGGTGGATCAGTTGGGAAACTACCCAATAGACCGTAATCTCAACGAATTCCTTGAAATTTTTTAATTTTTGCAACATTTGCAAGTATACGCGGGTTGTAATGGTGGAGCTAGAATACATATGTGGGTTGTAGTGGTGCAACAAGCATATGTATGGGGGAATTAGTGGTGCAGGGTGTGTACATATTCAAAAATAGTGTTTTTAAGAAGAGTTTCTTAGTGATGGCTTGGAAAAATTTGCATGTGAGAGGGCCAAATGCCAGGTCTGCAGGTATGGAGAAAATTAGGGTTATAACAGATGCCCCCTAATTTGTGAGGTCATAAGAGAATATGATGGCTGAAATACATTACAAAATATTCACCAATGTATGAATCGAGTGAGCCTGGGACTAGAGTTTGGGAGGTGCCATCTGCAAAAATAAAAATTGTCTCTTCGATGTGGGCATACCCATGCTTAGGATGAAATAAATCGAATCTTACAATCAAATACACTACATATCCATGTCATATAACTATATAAAGTGTATCCGTGAGCAATACATAATAGATATACATGTATAGTATCCATATTCAAGAAGTCAATAACGCCTGATGGCTGGAGATGAGGCCTTTAGAGCTCAAGAAACAACCTCAAGATATTAAAAACTCAGGTAGGAGTGTAGCGTGAGTGTATGACTTCACTACCCATATGTCTTTGATGACTCGTCAAGAATAGACAATAGGATCTCGGTGATCAGGCAGTAAACTTCAGTGATTTTGAACAAGGACTTGATTGGACTTTGGGATGGCATGGAATGAAGGAAAGAGACAAATTGCAGAAAGGTAGACTCAGGCTGGGTGAAAATTCCCTTGTAAAAGATCATGAAATATGATTAGACTCAGTCAACATGACATTGACATAAGTTCATGATGCAGAAGGCAACACAAACTCTCCATGTTTTTGGAAGAATAACCAAACAGAGGAGGACACAACTCTATGTAGCGAGAAAAGCTTCCTAAAGTCATATTAAATCCCAAATCTTGACGAACAAATAGAAAGATATGCTTTGTCCAAGGGCGACTCATTGTGCTTCCAGAAAAGAATATATATTTCTTGTCCTCTTTTTGGGGTATTTTTTTTATTTTTTTGTCTTTTTCAATGTTTTTAAAGATCTTGAAAAAAAATAAAAGAATGCTATGTTACAAAGGAGTAATGAGTGTCGCAAGCATACTAGTTCCAATCTTGAGGAACACACTAATGCTCATAGAAAGGAGACATGTGCAGAAAAAGGACACTCGGGGAAAATTCCTCCATGGGTCAGGTCACAGAGGGAAAGTGCTACAAGGCTTCAGTATAAGGCATGATTCAAAGGTTCAGTTGAGATCAACATGGAGCCTCCATTAGGCCAAATATGCAGAGATGAAAATGTGATTAGAAAGACATGATGAAACCCCTTCAATGTATTTTTTCATGAGCCTAAATACGGTAATATCGATGGTGTTTTCACATTTAGAGAGTCTAAAAAAATGTAAAAGAAGACTCCACTGGGGTACCTTTTTTGGAAATAGTCTTTTCGATTCGAAAAAGGGGTAAAATTGCACTGAAAAGATGTCTATTCGGAACCATTTTAATGAGTGTTACACAGACAAGATCACTCGAAAATATTTTCAATTTTAAGGAGTCTGAAAAGAGATTAACTTTGGACTCACAACCTTTTTGTAGATTTAGTCTCCTTAGACCAAAAAAATTATAAAATTTACTTAGGATAACTCTCCCGGTGAGACGAATCTCCCGAGGTGTACCATTTTCCTCTTTAATCTATAGGCTGGAAAAGGGGTAAACTCATGCCAGTAGATGTTCTTCTGTACCAATTTAACGAGTGTGAAGGGAAAAGGTCACTGAACAATCTTTTCAATTTTAAGGAGTCTGAAAAGAGCTTAAATATGGACTCCATAGGGGATGTTCTTCTAGACCAATTTAACGAGTGTGAAGGAACAATGTCACTCAATGATCTTTTCAATTTTAGGGATTCTGAAAAGAGATTAACTATGGACTCTGTAGGAGTTCCTTTTTCGTAAATTTAGTCCCTCGAGCCTGAACAAGGGGTAAACGTATACCTGAGAATACTCTTCTAGTGAACCAAAGTTCCTAGAGTATACCTTTGTTCGTAAAATTGACCATTCAGACTGAAAAGGGGTAAACTACCACCAGAGAGACATGCCTTCAAGTTTTAGTTTGGCAAGCGTGAAGGACAACAAAATCGCTCGAAAATATTTTCATGTTTAAAGAGTCTGAAAAGGACTTAAAGAAGACTCTAGGGGGCTATGGCTCATGCATGAAATTGATTCAGGTAGAGCCCACTACTAGGGTTATACCTAGACTCTCTTCGATAGTCAACTTGGAAAGTATCCCAAAAGAGAAGAAAACACAAACCACGATGTAATTCCTCCCACGGTATAGAAACCGTAGTCATGGCTTCAAGGATAGCCTCATCTGAGGGAAATTCAAAATTCGAGAAATCACTCAAACAAGGGTCGACAGTCCCAAAGGGTGAAGTAAACTGACCATATTCCATAGGATGATGGAGGCTCTGGCCAGGACTAGCAGATTCTATCAGTGAAGAATCACAAGAATGAGGGCTTGAGGATCTACAAACAACGAGATCAAACTTAGAAGGAGACTAAAGATCAATTGGACCAAGAGGGGGAAGAAAGGGCTCCCATGTCCCCATTGGATAAACCAAAGGATCAATTGTCTAGACCATGTCTCGAGAAGGAAAACATGAGTGAACACATTACCTCTTAGGAGCAATTGAACACCAAGGATAAAACCCTGCATAATTAACCCGTGGCGGGGTATAGTCTACACGAACACTAGGAACATCTAAAGGGGAAGCTTGAACTAACACCGAATTAGGATGGTGATTATCAAATGCTAGTTGGTCAATAGTGACAATGCTTCCATTATGAGGGAAATGCATCACCCGAAAGAGTGTAGACACCACAACGTTCATAGAATATACATAATTATGCTCGAGAAGCATATTGAAATCTAATGGGCCTTTCACCAATATAACATTGACAAGGACAATATTCCCACCTAATGAGATAGGAAACTGAGGAAGAATTCCCAAATATTCACTAGGATGTATGTCAAAATCCAACAACTCATGCGAAGCAAACACAAGCTCAAGAGATCCCAAGACTTTCCAAACTGAGGAGGATAAAATACTTATATAGGCTCCTTCATCCACAATACATCGATAAATGTTTGTTGAATTAACTTCAACCCTAAATTTAAAAGGTACAGAAGCAGGAATATGAGGCTCAACAAGTTCATACCAATCAAAGGAAACCATACTAGGGCTGGGACGGGGTTTTCTCAAAGTGGGTGGAATGCCACCTTATTCTGAAAGTACTGAAATGGAAATGATAAAAGCATATTTGGTAGACACGTTCCTCCCCAAAATAAGAGTGGGATCAACAAGAGATTGTATCAGTGTGACCACTTTGGTAGACTCGACACTCTCCAAGAGAAGAGTGGGATCAACGAAAGACTTCATCGGCATGACCGCTTTCTCAACCAATGGTTGAATAGGCTGTGAGACTACATGGCCTAAAGGAACCTCACCCCCAAAAAGAGGAGTGGGATCAACTGATGATAGCATCGACATGACCACTTTCTAAAAAAATGGTTGAATAGGCTGTGAGACTACATGGTCTAAAGGCACCTCACCCCCCAAAAGAGGAGTGGGATCAGCCAATGACTGCATCAGCATGACCACTTTCTCAAGCAATGATTGAATAGACTATGAGGAAACCTTAGAATACTCAGAATAAAAAGAGCTTGTAGACATGGACCACAATCTTTGTACCTCTAGAAGGCTAGGGCATAAATGAGTAAGGTGTTCTCCCATGCAAAGCTTATAAGGGAACTTAGGGTTACATCCTATCCATCTAGGTTTCTCAAAAGAATCAATGCCCCCAACATGACTAGCAGTGGATGGTTGCACATCTCGAACATGACTTGAAGAGGTTGGTTATTGGTCGATAACATGACTCACGGAGGCTACAGACCTATTGCTAGTATGACTAGTAGTGACTGGACTTTTTCCCCCAACATGACCTGCAGAGGCTGGGTTCTTTCCCCCATCATGACTTGCAGAGGATGGGTCTTGGTATTGAACATGACTTACAGAGTTTGATGACCTATATCCAACATGAATTGTAGAGGTTGGTGATTTCTTCTTCTATTCTTCCTCTTTCTACTTTGTTTAGACTTCTGCATACTAGTAACTATACTTTCACTAGAGGCGGGAGAAGGAGGAGGAGAATAATTTTCTGATGAAGGAACATCAACATGGTTCCCATGACATAAAGTTCTTAATTGAGAAGCTTTAAGATAATTTGGGACATTTGGAATGGTACCCAACCAAACCGGTAGTCCCACATTCAACCTAAGAATGTACAAAGTGGCCATCAAAGGGACACCAACGTTTTGGAAGAAAGGAAAAGTAGAAGAATCCCCTTGAAAAGTAGTTCCTTTGTTGGTATCATCAGGAAATTTATCCATGAAGATATTATGCACAGGTTCTCCCCTTATGTTATCTTTCAAGTTTGTAAAAGTCTCACACATTGACTCTAGCGAACCAGTGTTATAAAAACAACGCCTATAAAGAGGCGGTTCCATGTTTTTAAGCAGAGTACCAAAAATTCCTCATGACTAGTGGAGTTGGCGGTCTACCACCTTAGCTCAGAGACCCAAATAAATGACTAACTACCTCATTATGGAAAACTAGGGAGCACAAAGCACACACTAAAAATTCCTAAAGGCAAATCAAGCAGACCACTATCTAGTAGGAAGAATAGTTATGCCAACCAACACTAAAGAAACTTACCAGTGGAAGTGAAACTCGAACATGGAAGCACCCTCCGGGTATAATCTGCAAAGCATGGTGTGATGTCTACCCTAGGTACCTTGGTATACCCCCACAGTCACCTGTGTAAGTCCCTATAATATGGGAAACTAAGTTGCCAGCTCATAAACAGTCACCGGGTGGCTATAGTCGATAGTCGGGTGGACCACAATGAGAAGGGTAACAATCCTGAAACCTATCAAGTGTATCGAAAGAAAGTGGTATGGAAGACAACTGAGGATATCGAACAGATTCAAGGTTCACGAAGCTTCGTAGGAAAATGTAATTGACAGTATCCCATGACAAGTCCTCAATATGCATTCCCAACTACGCTTGGTCTGACTTTGGAGGGGTTATCCTCATTTCCTTTCCTCACGTGACCTCATTTTTAGACCCTATGTTAGAGGGGGGTCCCATATAACTTTCATGTTTACTTTACTTTTTACATTCCCTAGCTCTGACTTCAATGTTTGTTTTTAAGCCTTGAAGAGTTTCCTCTCCAACCTAATTCAAGGCTCTATCCTAGACTAGTTGATTGACCCTACAAACCTAAAGTCTAGTTGATTTTAATTAGCGTTTATTTTAAATGGCTTGTTCTAACTCAAGGAAATGGAAATGAAACTAGTTATGTGTTTTGAGAGATGAAAAAGAGGAGAATGAAACGAAACTGAAAGAAAAATTACTCCAAGTTAACAATAAATATTTGCAACTAACTATTTAACCATCTTTTGATAACTAACTTTTTCTAAAATATTTTAAAGGAAAACCTAAAACATAATTTCACTCTACTATGATCTACTTAATGTTCTAAGCAATCAGTAAAACACTTAAGAAAAGAAATATTTTTTCCTAACAAGCAAAATAACTAACCCAACTACTTAACCAAACTAAGAAATGAAATCTCTTTCTTTTTCTTTAAAGCAAGTGAAAGGGGAAAAAGTGAAAAACACTATACAAGACTGAAACTGACCTCTAGCCCACTGTGGATCGTAGGGAGTCACTAAAGACACCAAATAGGATAATCAAAAACTCAAAGAGTCACCCAAAACCCTTTCTATGTAAAAACAATAAATCTTTAAAAAGATAAGTAAACTGATATCCAACCCAGGCTTCAACTGTAAAAAAAAATAGAGACACTAATCTTGATCAAGAAACCCTGAGAAGTAAAATTTCAATCAGGGAAGAGGTTGACTGCCTCTTCTTAAAAATAAAAATCTTGACACAGGTACACAATTGACACTTAAGAAGCCTGCATATGTACGCGGGCTATCTAAAAGCAGGGCATGTATGTACACATGCTGACCCACAGCGGGTTGCATACACCTCTGTACTTATTGAAAAAAAAATTAAAACAGACTAACCGACAGGGCAGGGAGAACTGGTATGGCACCAACAAGTGACCAAAATCCCTTTAAGACTCAATAAACTCAGCAAGAAACTCAAAAGGTAATAAAACCAATCAAAACACCCTAAAAAATCCCCTAAACCCCTATAGGCTTCCCCAGTATGGTCACCAGTTTTGCTAGTGGAAAAAAACCCCCTATGGCTACACCAGGGTTTACAATGTAGGTAGATAAATGGCCATGTAAAAGTCTCCTACTCTTCTAACTACCCCAAACGTACCCCAGACTCATACATGAAAGACAAATTAAGAAATATCAGGTAATTGTACCTTTTACTCTACGTCGGATGTCGATCCTCTTGTGTTTGATAGTTCCACTGACTGCAAACCTCCTCCCAAGGCTGGAATGCATTCAAAAACAGATAAACAGGGTACTAAAAACATGTATTTCATATACAAATCATGGGTTAGATGTTAGAATGAAACATAAATTGAATACAAACATTTGACACATCATATTTCGAGACAAGAAAAGTATTTATTTGATTGGTATCACAATGTTTACTTACAAGAAGGTTGGCAACTGCTCCACGATCCTGGTCCAGTCTCCTCTTCACCAAGCTCTAAGTGCACCTCCAAGTATCTTTCTCCTCTCATAGTTCTTTTAGGGAAATGGAATGGGATCTTATGGAGGAAAAAGGGAAAAATTGGGAATTCTGATGAATTTCTCACAACAAGGTTCCAAATGCTTGGGGCAAGGAGGGGATGTGAAATGGGTAGAGTTTCATTTTTATTATGCTTAGATATGGAATGAGACCCCAACACCTCATTTTATATGATAAAAGGATGGTTATTCAGTTGGGTGACGAGTTATAGGCGATGGATCAGTTGGGAAACTACCGAATAGCCTGTAATCTCAACAAATTTCTTTGCAACGTTTTAATTTTTGCAACTTTTTCAAGTATATGTGGGCTATAATGGTGCATATAGCGTACGTATGTGGGATCTATTGTTTCAGAAAAAATATGTATGCAGGAAGTAGTGGTTCAGGACACGTACATCTTCAAAAATAGTGTTTTTAATAAGAGTTGCTCAGTGATGGCTTGGAAAAATTTGCATGTGAGAGGGCCAAATGCCAGGTCTTCATGTCTGGAGAAAATTAGAGTTATAATACCAGTGGATACTGTTAGCACTAGGAGTCACTTTTTGATTGCAAGGAAAGTAAGCCCAGTACCCATCAGATGATATGTGAAAGTATGAGTGTTTTTTGAAAGGTCGAATGGAAAAAACTTGGAATGATAATATCCTCACTCAGAAACAGGGCTAACATGTAACACCAAATAAGGTCTTGGCTAATTTCAACCAGTAGTTTGGGAGTAAATATGGATAGACGAAAAACTTGAATGAGAAGAATGTAAGAGCTACTGCAAACATTAGGTCCACAAAAGCCCAAAGGAAGAATGTTTCTAAAAACAAGCTCTTCTTGAAATTAGAAACTAAGGAGCTAAACAAACACCATGACAATAAAATGATCAAACATCCATCACATCATTACCATAGTCATCCATATAAAGCATTCTAATATGAACATTTAGCATTAGAAGCAAATAGTTTGAAATAAGAGATGATTTCTATTAGTCAAAAAGTCTTAAGTGCAGTACATACTAGATCACAGTCACTTTATCAAAATATTATAGTTTCTTGGGAGCCTTTCTCTACCATCTGAACCCATTAAATAAATTCACCTATCTATTTATAACAAGAAAGGGAGGCAACAACTGGAGGTACGAGATGGCTTCTTTTCCTTAAAAATCTAAGAACATTTATTTATTCTAACAACTAAGATAACATCCTATGCTATAAAGCAGGGAAGTGTTGGTGACTAAACCCATGCTTCTAACTGCTTTGATCCTCTTTGTTGCTCATCTCTTGTTTTGCCATGTGTCCCTTTGGATCTTGTAGTTGTCCTCTGCATTCCAACTGCTACTTCTGTCATTTAATCCATTATTAACTTATCCAAAACTATTGGCTTACTCCTGGTTACTCCCTGGGGTAGCAATTCTATGTAGCACCCCCTAGAATGGAACAAGGAGAGAAGGTAGCACCTGTGGGTAGCACCCCTGTGCTACATGTCTGCAGCTACATTTGTCCTCTGTTGCAAAATTGAGTAGTGCCTATGTGTAAACCTGCTCTTTGTAAAATATTACGCAGTGCCTGTGGGTAGCACCTGTGTAACAATTATGCATTCTATAAAATATTACGCAGCACCACCTATGTTGCGTCTGCATAAGGGTTTGGGTAACTAAGCCAAAATGAAGCGTCTTTGACTCTTGAATGTGTGTAGATCTATTTGTGTCCTTCCATGATGACAAATCAATTTACTTAGGTGATTTTACCACTGAGTGAAACTAGTATTTGGAAAAAATTCCAAAATTCATATAGCTAAACACCTACAAGCCTGTATAGGTGGAAAAAAATAATCTGTGCATATCAGTTAACCTTCCCAAGAAGGAACAACTTTCAAAAATGGGGTTTACCACTACCAACTACTTTGTCATTTTAACACTTAGCCTCACACTCTTCCTGGTGGAAACAATGTCTTCAAGTAACTCAGTAGACTTCTTCTTCTTAGCACTGGTAGGCTTCTTCAGTATAGTTGTGCTCTCCTTAGAAATTGGTTTTTTATCTTCAATGGCAGCCTCAACCAACACCTGAAAATTCTTTTGGGTTACTTCATCTTGGAAATGCTTCAGTTCTGATTTTAGCTTCCTATTTTGAACCTAGAAACCCTTGTTCTGTCTGTAAAGATTCTTCAGCTGTTTACGAAGAGGAAAAGACTTTCTCAATGTGAACCTTGCCAAGTCTAGGGTATGGTTGTAGCCAATCATGAGCCCATTCATTTGATCCAAGTGGACCATGTCTTTTTCTTTGAGATGAGCTATTTCTCTCCTTGCATCCCTAAGCTGCTTAATAAGTCTTTTGTAGGTCTGGCTTCCAAGGGGGTTGGGGACATGTGCAGTCTCAATAGGCTTCTTCTCATCCTTTTCTTCCATCTGTATAAGAGTTTCCTTGCATGTTTCATCAGTCTTCCCAAAACCTTTTCCTTTATGCTTCTTCTCTTGCACAACAACCTTTTCTTTATTTTTCATAGGTTTTTTACAATCCTTCACAGGGATTTCATCTTCCCTCTCCAAAGGTATTTTGGTACCTTTACCCTTGAATTTTTGTACAGGGGTTTCTTGTAAAGGTTGTCCTTTGAAATCCCCCTTAGGAATTGATGACCTGGTGAAAGGTCTTTTACCTTTGATTTCAGCTGCTAGAGAAGGAGAGGGAAAGAGAAGCTTCTTCCCTTTTTTTTGATGTCACCTTGGTAGAAGATGGAACTTCTTCTAACCCTAGTGGAGGTGGTGGTGAGAAATATCTATGTGGGGAAGGACATACCTCCTCCTTAGCTTCTCTGACCTGCTTATTGATATCTGAAATAGGGGCTCTGCCCTTTCTCTTCTTGTTGATCCTTGTTTTAGTACTAGTAGGTGATGAAGAGCCTGCAATTTGTGATTGGGGAGTAGGTGTTGGGTCCAGCTTAAAGTGAGAAGAGACCGAAAAATTCTCCCAGGAGATCTCTTTATTTCCCATCTCTTCAGAGACAAGCATCTTGATAAGTCCAGAGTGGAAAAGTTTGGAGTCCACATCCTTGGATTTGGCTTGCACCCTATCTGCTATTTTACCTATACTTCTCAGTAGGTAATATGGAATATTCATTTGAACCTTACCAGTAAAATGCAACAACAACCTTATGTGGTAATGGTACAGGGTGTTAAATCTCCCTTCACAACTAAAATATCTCTGTATGATTTTAAACATTCTATCAAACTGGTCAATCAATTGATTCCTTGACAAATTCTTAGATAAATCATTGGCTTGGTATTCAGGCTTGAAAAGATATTTAACGAAAGGTGAACTCAATACCATGGCCTTCAACCAGTTTTCTCCTAAAATGGGAATCCCTATTGCAGCTGAGATGGAGGCTTCAGTCACCTCAAAATCCAAATCTCCTACTCTGGTTTTCTTGCCATCAAAATTTAGTTCAAATTGTTTTGCTACTTTTGAGTGGCCTCTCTATATGTTCTGGCAGAAAGAGAGGCATCTTTCTCTTCAAAACATTTCCCTTTCCATGGGTTCTTTGTCAAAAAGGTGCATGTCCACAGGTTTTGTTCGAACTATCTTGCCACCTTTGTGTGATTTCTTCGACTGAGGGGTATCCATGACTCATAAAGAGGGTTCTTAAGAGGCTTTAAGGGATGTTATTGACCAAAAAATTTCAATTTAAGTCTCAAAAGCACAAGGATGGCCCTCCAAATTAACGGTGCTTAGAAAATGAACTTGGCTATGTGAAATGGAGTTTCAGGCTCATACAAGTTTTCAGAGTGTAGACTATGAGGAAGTAATTTTGAACTGACTCTTCATACATGATGAAAAGAAGCAAATGATAATCAGAGAGGTTTGAGCAGCACCTCTGCATAACACAACGCATACACAGAGGATGGGCTATTTCAGGCCTGTGAATTTCAAAGGCAATGACTAAACACAATAATCATACTATGGGTATGAGAAAAGATGTTTGCAGGAATGAAAATATGGCTCCCATACTACCCTGAAATCTTAGCAAACCGAAACCTGAGCAAAAATCTCCTATGAAAATTAATATGCAAAGGAGGTTGCACAGGATACCTGTGAAGTCGACAACTGTTGAGCTCCTCAGCATGAACTTAGGATGAGATTGAGGAAACTTTAGCCCTAAAATATCTCACAACATCGGATTTAGTTGGCATGCAATCATCTGCTCTGAACTAGCAAGCTTACGCAGCGCATCACTGCTGAACTTTCAAATTTAGAAACCGTTACCAAGGATCATAAATGAAATATCTTTTGAAAACATTTCAACCAACTTTAGGCACTGAAAACAAGGGTTAAGGTATCAGTCGTGGAAATCATGACTTGGAGTGGGTGCATGATAATCGTGACAGGTTCTACGAAAATGCTTGTTGAGTGGGTAGCATTCTCTAAATAAAAAATGATTGGACAGGTGAGTGGGGATGATGAGGTATGCATGCGAGGTCATGAGTGATGAGAGAGATGTGTCACATCAGCCTAGTCATGGGAGGTATCAACCTAGGGATGAATCACAAGAGGGGACATAAAGAATAGACCATGAGCTCATAAGGGTTTAAGGACCAAAAATTGAATTGTGGATCAACACATGAGCTATGACTCAAAGGTTTTTTCATCCTAAGGGGTCCTATCATAAATAACATTTAAAGGATGATAAATTGATTTTAAGGAGAAAATAAGAATCTAAGTTTTTTTTTTCTTTTTTTCTTTTTAAACAAAAACAAACTCAGAGACCCAAGGAAACTTAGTTTGATAACAAAGACATTACATTATTGGGAAGGAGACAGTAATCCACACTAATCATAAGCCACTATAGTTCATGCAGACACAAGGAAAATTGCAGAATGATTGCCATCAGAAGTGGTCCACATACTTGCAACAATTCCACCTCAACATCGAGTATAAAACAAGAAGCACCAATTGCATTGTTGATTGACTCAATAGACCGTTAGTTATGTAACTCATCATGGTTGTAGACTCTTGCGGCCATGAGACCTCTGGATGGCCCCAAATCCATGAGACAGACCCAGACTTCCCCACCACCTAACAAATGTTGGGTGCAAACGTCATTGTCGATAATTTCCATCTTCAGTGTTAAGAACCAAACATAATATAGCATATAAAAACCTCAGCAAAAGTACTCAACGCCTTGAAAAAGAGATAATTTTAGATAATAATCCTCTTCGAGGGGGAAACCTCCTTTTACCCCACTTAAATGTTCAAGTACAAGATGATTCAAAATG
>JZKD02S1607770.1:46546-69558 GCA_000966675.3 Picea glauca | reverse complement strand
AAATAGGCAGTGCTCCCTCAAAAGGGCCATCAGAGCGTTGTAGCGCCCCTGAGTAAGCTTTAGGGGGCGCCAGCGCCCTCAAAATCTATAACGCTCCTTCAAAAGGGCCCAGGAGCGTTATAATGCTCCCTGACAGTGTATGGGGAGCGCCGGCGCTCCGAGATAGTGTAAGGGGGAGCACTCCTCTCCAAAACTCAGTTTTTGAGGTGCTTTTAGATGGCAAAAGGTTTGCAAGCCTATTGACTCATTTCTCCTCTCCCAAATCGGATGTTTGAGGTGTTTCAAGTGTCTTTCTCATGTCGTTATGGGCACGACACTGGCATCATGGCAACATGCTTTCTTGTGACACTCGTGAGCAACATACGACACTTGCAACCTTGTGAGCAAAATGTGACACTTGCAACACTTGTAATGACGACACTTGCGACACTATCAAAGTGAGTAATTTTGATGTGTAACACCTTTTTCTTTACTCCTCCTGGGCAACTGATTGTCTTCCTTTGTTTCTATAGGTTTGTTGTTGTCATTGGTTGTAGATTTGACAAGCTTAATGGATTCTTTATTTCTTAGCTGACCACTACTTGATCCCTCTTCATAACCTAAACTAGTTTTCAGCTTTGGATTATTTTGTTGATTTAGAATGGTGGCTAATCCTTCTGAGGCTTTGATACTTGAAAGATTCTGATGATACAAGGCTTGGAAATTCTCCAACTCTTTCCTATTTTTCACTACCTCTTCTTCCAGAGCTTTACATATTGTCTTCTTTTCTTATAACTGTTGTTTCAGAATGTCCTCGATTTTCTTTGCCTCTTATACTTCTACTTTTAGCAGGGCAAAGTCTTCATCAAGATGTTTACTGTCTTTCTCGAACTGTATCAACAATTGTTTTTTCTTTTTGTTCTTAATTCCGAGTCTGTCAATCTCTTCCAGTGCACTGATCAGTTCTCCTTCAATATCAACCATAGATTCTTCTTCATTAGCCTCACTTCCTTTGCTTTTATTATCATAATCCTCTTTGGCCATAAGTATGAATTCATTTAGTTTATATTCAATAGAGGAGTCATTGTCTTCATCATATAAAATATCAACATCATTGTTTACAAAAAGACTTTTCTTCTTAAAATTATTCTCTTTAAATAAATTTCTATGTTTGTGCTTTCTGATCCTTTCTATTGTGAGGACATTTATTTGCAAAATGACCTATCTTATCACAGTTGAAAAATTTGAAAGGCAGTTCACCTTTGCATTTGCCTGATCCTTTCTTCAAACTCTTCACAAATTTTTCTTCAATTTCATCAGGCTCAAAATCCTCATTCTTATATTCTTTAAATGATGCTTCTCTAGAGGTGGGTTTATCTTTAACTATTCTCATTTCATAGGCAGTCAATGTTCCTAGAAGTTGATCAAACTCCAAGGTTCTTAGATCATTAAGTTCTTCTATAGCAGAGACCTTCGAGTTGAACCTATCTGGTAGAGATCTCAAAATTTTCTGAACTAATGAAGGTTCCTCAATTTTTTCACCAAGTGCTTTCATTGCATTTACTAGTTCTTAAACTCTTAGAAAGTATTTTCCAATAGTTTCATATTCTTTCATCTTCATCTGTTCAAATTGTAATCTGTAGATTTGAAGCTTGGCATCCTTTACCTTCTCATTACCTTCATAACTACTAATGAGTTTGTCCCACATTTCTTTGGTAGTTCCTAGGTGCATAACTTTTACTAATTTTGCTTTTGCAAGCCCACTCAAAATAGCATTCATAGCCTTAGCATTGAAGCTAAATTATAGCTTGTCATCCTTATTAGCTAGTACAACTGGCTTTACATAACCAGTATCTACCACATCCCAGACATCTGCACCTAAAGCCATTATGTAAGTTCTCATTCTAACTTTCGAGAAGGCAAAGTTTGTTCCATTGAAAAGAGGGGCCTTATTGGTTGAATGTCCTTCATGGCTTAACATATTTAAGCTCTAGGATATACCTTTAGATAAAAAGGGTCGGCTCTAATACCAATTGTTGCACAACTAAGAGGGGGGGGGGGTGAATCAGTTGTTACTGTGCTTAAACAATTATGCTTATTTTAAATTCTTTACAGAGCACTCAATGACAATCACAATAATCCAGGGAATCAAGTAATAGAACATTCACCATCATTCACACATATGAGATACACAGAGACATATATTTCATGAGGAAACCTATAAAGGGTAAAAACCTCTTCTTCTTTATATGATAAGTAATCTTTACACTCTGTACATTATCATACTTATGAGCATCAACTCATAATGAGGCCACGACCTCTGTTTTGAAAGCTGCTACTTGCTGAGAGCACCAACTCTCTCATTTCTCTAGCATCAACTAGAAGGAAGCACCAACTCCTTGTGTTTATCTAGCACCCACTAGAAGGAAGCAACTACTCCTTGGTTTCTCTAGCACCCACTAGAAGGAAGCAACAACTCCCTAAGTGTTCCAGCACCAACTGGATGGAATCACCAACATCCAGTCACAAAAGCACCAACCTGTAAAATAGAGAACTACAGTTCTCCCTTGCACCACCCTGCCACCTTGGTTTCTCTGGATGGAACCAGATGGAAGGTACAAATTCCTATGTTTAAGCACCCACTTGAACCTCTAAGGACAATAGTCCTCCCTAGCACCTCCCAACCTCCTTAAAATATAAAGTTTTCTATATATATAAATTTATCACAGGGATACAATATTTATCATTGGCTTACTAGGCTTATCATTGTTCTGCTATGTTGCTCTGCTCTCCTGTATCAATGTCTCTCTGTCTACATCTTATTGCATTTTTTGATCTTTTATTTTTCTCTACAAGAGCACCTCATCCTTCCTCTATTGTCTCACTATCTTATTGCACACATGCCTTGTGCTTTCTGTGCTTCTGCCTTTTATGCTCTGTGCACCATGTCCATTCAATGCACCATTCCTCTTCTCTGTATTTTAGCTGCTGCACACTCCTCCTTCTTCATGCCTGAATCACTCCTAAAAAAAAAAACCTCTTCTTTGTTATGCATGCTTATAGTCTCTGTGTACCTTGTGCATGCTTTCTCACCATGCTTCTACATGCTCTCCCCATGTTGAGTGCTCTATCTGATCATCATTGTAACTCTTCATCTTCTATGGAAGTTAAACCCATGCATCCATCATCACTGGGTGTTATGTCAAGATTCCATCGCTTGTCTAGTAGTTGAGACTCTTCGTCTTCTCTATCATAGTAGAGCTCATCCCCTCTGTTGCAGTTATAGGCTTCAATGTTCTTCCATCTGTCAATCACCTCTATGAATAGTCTTCATTCCACTAGCAGATGCCTTGAGACTCTTCATCTCCTCTGGAAATCACACTGAAGTCTCTTCCAGTCCTCTCGTAGAAACCATCAGTGGTTTCTAGCAGTTACAGAGCAAACCTTGAAATGGAGCCTAGCTATGCTATCTCCTTCCACTTACGTGACCACTGGCTACATCGACATTTCGGCATTTTGGCATTCGGAGTTTCGACATTCCTGTGGTGAAGATTTATCTTGACGATCCATGTCGTGATCCCCGAAACTCTAAAAAAAAGGAGCTTATCTGGACTAGCTTTGATCATTTTGGCATTTCACTCTTCGCCATTTCGCGATTTTGCATGTCGCGAATTCCTGTTGCGAGGCATATCGACTCTCCAAGTCGTGATCCTTGAAACTCTGAAAAAAGAGCTTATCTCTTCGAGCTCTTCTCTACATCTCTTCGATGATGTGACCACTGGTGGTGACCAAGCCTTATTCAAAACTGCATTTCACAATTTCTCATTTCGACACTTCAAGACTCCTGTGATGAAGAGTCTCGGGTCTTGACTCCTCCATCTCCCGGTATCCAAAACTCCAAAATGGATTTATTTCCAGGTCTGCAAAACTCTTTGTTGATGTGCTTGTTTTGGGATTTTGATGTTTCGCATTTCGGTGTTTCGGTATTTCTGTGATGAAGTGTTTCGACACTTCCAACTCTCGGTATCCGAAACTGTCCTCCTCCTTTCAATATTTTAGCGTTTCGCATTTCGGGATTCCGAGACTCCTGATGATGAAGAGTCTCGACTCTTCCAACTCCCGATATCTGAAATTGTCCTCCTGCTTTTGGGATTTTGGTGTTTCACATTTCGTGATTTTGGGACTCCTGATGATGAAGAGTCTAGACTCTTCCAACTCCCGGTATCCGAAACTGTCCTCCTACTTTCTGGATTTTTGTGTTTTGCATTTTGCGATTCTCGGAATCCTGATGATGAAGAGTCTCGATTCTTGCAACTCCTGATATCCAATACTATCCTCCTTCTTTCAGGATTTTGGCATTTCGCATTTCATGATTCTGGGACTCCTGATGATGAAGAGTCTCGACTCTTCCAACTCTTGGTATCCCAAAATGTCCTCCTACTTTCGATATTTGTAACCCTGCTTCACTTTGCTCTTTAAATAACATGCAATTTCTTCTGGATCCAACGCTAGTCGGACCTCGGGCTCAGATTTGACGTTCATCGGGAATTCTCAATGGGATCCAATGATCATTTTCACTTCTCCTCCCGGGCTTACACATGCTCCTAACTTTGAATAATTTATAAGTGTCAAAGGCCTCGACCTTTGATCCATCTAAGATCCTGAGTACGCTATCTCTCTTGAGCTTTGGCAATGAGTTAACCACATCCCTGGTGCACACCTATGAACTATGTGTGACTCTGCGCTAATCCTCCTGAGCTTATGTTGTCCCTGTTTTTCCATCACTGCATACTCTGATCTTGCCATCAATGACAAGCACACCTAGCTATAAAAATGCCAACAAAGGAAAGTAATGAAAAGTGGATAAAGAACTCAAGAAGAGTGGAACAAAAGAATTATTATTCAACTGCTATAGAGTGTGATTGAATTTCAAGGAACAACAAAAAGGATTCTCACATAAGTTAGGAAGCCAGTGGGTGAAGAATGTAATTAATGGGGCATATAAAGGAAAATTAAGACTTTGTATCCTTTAAGGTAGAAATGTGTAGATAAATGCACAGCTTGATGTGAAAGAGAACAAATAACTTAGGAGGTGAGGTGTGAATCATATCTATGTGATAATGACATGAGTGCCTAGGAAGGATTTGATAGATATGAATTATCTACTTGTTTAAAAATACTTAGATCAAGAAATCCATTTCTGATATCAGAGCTCACAGTGGAAGCATGATACCAATGCAGAGAAATCAGGGATAGGATAATAAAAGTTCTTTCACTTGAAAAGTTCCACCGAATGAAAATAAACTTCCATTGGGAATGGTCTCGAGTGAGAAAAGTGGGAATTGTTAAATGATGTAATCCAATGGATAAATAGAAGTCATATCAAGGATGCGGAATGATTATGGGTAAGTTGATTCAAGGATGGTGTGGTAGCAGAGTTATGGAATGTTGTGAGCTACCTCATTCCAGGGTGTTGGAATGTTTCATAAGGGTAACGTTTGGATATGTTTTCCTAAAAGAAGTTGTTGCAAATTGAACACATTGGTTGGATTGTATAATGTCCAAGTGGAACTTGGATGGAAATTATTCAGACCAGAGAACAATAGTGAAGATGAGTAGAATGGGAGCACATAAGGGAACAAGGATATGAAGAAATTCAAAGACAACCAGCTAAAACATAAATAAATAATTAAATAAGAGTGCACGATGCATACAATGAAGTTAGAATGCATATGAATTAGTGGGAATTCTAGGCATGAATGGTTGGTGCATATGGGTGTGCATTTGTTCATTTGTACATGCTAGGATATGCATATGACATGCTTGTTGACTAATAATAGTATGTATTTATATACATGCAATATTTCTATTATATTCAGTATGACTAATTATGGATTATGTATTCAGGGAAAATGATATATCATGGTAACTAAAGATGTGGATGTTGTTGTTTCTTATGACTTCCATCTATGTGAACACCCATGAGGGTGGTAGGAATGGTGATCAAAATCATGGAAGAGGAAGCATGCAAGCTTCTACAAATACCAATTGATTAGGTATCATCAAGTAGGTTGATAATAGCAATGCAAGTATGCATTTGATTGCTTCCAATGTTGAAGGAAATCGAGGTAACAATTCCCTCAATTATTTTTTCAATATTTAAATTGAGATAAAATGATATAACATGGTTAAAGATGTGGATTTTTTTGTTTCTTATGAATTCCATTTATGTGAAGACCCATGAGGATGGTAGGAAAGGTGATCAAAAGTATGGAAGATGAAACCTGTTGGAACACTTTTTATTTTTCAAATAATCTGGTCATCAAAGGTTAGAGCCGCCTATTTCTAAGTATTGAGAAGATACACCTAAGCCTAAAAAGTTTGATTTCATGATTTCGTATATATCATGGTCATACATATTTGAACCCTCGATATCTCTATGTGCGAAGTGGCGAAGTTGACTTAAGTTTAATCATGGTTTTTTAACTTTTAAACATGGGTTATCACTGTTGATACATCGTTCTCTCATGTTTCAGGAGTCACACCTCGAATGCCCATCGAATGTCTGAAGTGCAAAGTTGCGAGTTTTGTTTAAGTTAAAACTAGTTAATAGCAAGAAAAATGACTTTTAAGCCATATTTAATCTTCGTCGTGATTTCGTGACTTGACGATCGTTACCCCAGAAACAACAAATTTATAACTCCGATCCCCGAAGTTGTGATTTTCATTAATTAATCGGGGTTAATTAAAAGTTTAATCCAAATCACAGTTAATCAACCAAATTGTAATATTGTGATTTTAGGGTTCGCAGATTCAACGACTAGGAGTGAAATTATTCGATACTGCGAACCCTGAAAAAGGGATTAAAGACTAAACACACTTAATAAAAGGTTGAACTGAATTAATTAACACCTTAAATGACCTTCAAACCGTACGACCTATGGATTGAGTTTAAATGTTGTCGTGATCCTCCTGAATCGCTAGTTATCAAACATTTATGGCATTTATTAAGAAATTTCGTGACGTGACTGATAGTAGGATCCCGTTTTATTTCTAATATTTCTATTAAATGATTTAAATGTTTTGTCAGCAAGGACTTGCATAGACTTAATTACTCAAAGAAAAATGGTTTCAATCATTATGTTAGATTTCTTTCAAATTTACGCAGAGCCAAGTTCACCAAGATAACCTCTTTCCGTGTTTCCATTTTCTGTAATAGGTAATCCAATTGCAAGGTTATACATCATGGATCTACAAAAAGCACCCAAGGCAAGTCCCAAGAATTCAGGTCAAGGTTCAGATATTATTTATGATGCCTCGCCTAGAAGTATCAATATTGTCAAAACATGGACGTATGTCTCTGACATTCTACAATCCGAGCTGATAGATTGTCCAGATGATTCCAGTGATAATGAGAAAGACCACTTGTCCACCAAATACAAAATCTTCACTCAGTCAAGATGCACAAGGTTGCAGCAAGGCCATGGCTTTTTCCCTATTATGATATGATCAGATGGGTGCTGGACCATGTAGACATCCCGACTAGAACAATTTTCAATGAGCAGAAGGTGGCAATTGGGACATTCAGACCAGAGCATTTATAGGAAATGTATAAATTGTCTCCCACACCAGACCTTACTCACAATGTCATATTCTTGGAGGGTTTCAAAAAGAAGGAATGTGAGCAGTTTGGGAAAAGATTATTCGACCTGATCAAAGACTGGGTTTCACACCTTGCGAAATTCAGGGCTGATACTAATGGAATTTATTCAATATCATCATTGGTACCACAATTCATGTGTATAGCAATGATGGCTTGCAGAATGTATGGGAAGGATGACACATCTCACTTCTTTCTCCCATGGGTACCACTTATGCACACAGTAGCAGAGGGATTCTCTTTCAACTAGGCCAAATTGTTGTCAGAGAGTTTGGCTAGTTGAATTACAGAATATCAAGCACAAAAGGTGAGTGGGAAAGTGTCCTCATTCTTCATGTCTGCTTAAATAATGGACATTATTTTCTTCATGACACATTTCTCATTAATGAACTAGAGATGGAATCCAACTAATGCAGAGCATATTCATGTCTACCACTCAAAACTCTAGGAAGATAAAGTCAATGAATTCATCTATGAGATTTTCAACTGGGTAATGGTGCCAATGCATGTCTCTATCTTCGGCCATCCGCCTCCTAGGATTTCAGATAACATCACGACCAACCTGGGCAGCATGTCATATTGGTATATAGAAGTGAAATTTTTGTATATTAGGGTTTTTGACACCTCTATCCCCCCATATGCTCTGCCTCTATTCTTACTAGACAAGCTAGTGTGTCACAAGATCACCAAGCAAACTGTGCTCGGTGGGATAAGAAAGGAGATCAAAGGAGTATTGAAGAAGGTATGGCCACCTTTCCCCATTCGAATTGGTACATATTATTTATTAGATTTCGGCCATGCCAAAGCAGAGGCTACAGCCTTGGAGGAAATGAAATTAGTGGACATTGATTTTAATAAACATGACCCTAATAATGTTGTGAGTAATCACATGGCGAGTTGTGGATTGAAGAGATACGAACACGAAGAATCACCTCATGATAAAATATTTTGAGGTGCGAGGTCCTACTCTAAAGTCTTGAGACGGGTTCAAGATCTACTGCCTGGTGATATGGCCGATTTTTATACATTCCAAGAGAACCAGAGAAGTTGTCTCCCTAAAGTGTTACAGGGTGAAAACATACAACCTTTGAGTACATAGCAAGCAGAAGATAAAAGTTCAGTGGGTGAAAACCTTAGCAAAAAAGAGACTCATGACAAGCCATAGGAAAATAAGATCTCAAATCAAGAAGAAGAGATCCCAAACCAAGAAGAAGGAAACCCAGATACAGTTGCCAAGGAAATCGTCAGCCCCATTACATCCATCACTCTCTTACAATTCATGAAGGGGAACCCTGGTACAGAGTGGATATTCAAGGAGGATCTGACACCTATTTTTGTACAAGAGTTGCCTCCTAATGATTTCTTCTTTAGTAAGAAAAGGAAGGCCAAATGGTGAAGTAAGAAACATACCAAGGAGCGGGCACAATGGCTAAAAAATACAAAATCTTGGCGGATGGGGAAGCCTTGGAAGAGGAATAATTCACTGATGAGATAGCCGGAATATTGTGGACTTACGCAACAACCAACCAATTATCATTCAAAACTTTGAGGGCGCGGTTGAAATAAAAGAACCTATTGATCATCAAGTTGGAGGCCTAGTTAGAAATGATAGAGATGAATTCCAGAGAGGAAGCAAACAAAGGTTTCAAGCAAGCCAGAGTGACTAATCAACAGGAAATCGAGAGACTTAAATCCAACCTTGAGTAGATGCATCAGTCGGCATAAACAAGCCAAATGCAGGTAACAGGAAGAGAAAATAAAATGGTTGCAGTCTAAATTAATTTTTGTTGAAAACTAGGATAGAGACATAACAGTTTTCAGGTCATAGAAACAACGAAAGAAGAGGTGGCCATGAGTTCTAGGTTGTCTATCCCAGAGCAAGCCAGAGGTAACATCCAACTGAAGGCATGGGAACATAATATATCCAACAACAGAAAAAGAGCTAAATAAATGATAGATGCTTGTGAAGAAACAATCAGCTTTATAAATAAAAAATTATCAGATCTCGATAAAGAAAGTAGTGTTGGAACATTGGGCAAAATTAACATAGCTAAACATCTGTTGGATATCAAGGAAAATGGGGGAAAAGGACAAATTGAATCATCCCAGGTAATTCAGGTCAATATCGCCGAAGTGGATAAATGGTTTATAATACCAAGCTTGAAATTGTGGTCTATTATCATGAAATAGTGACAAGTAGGAAAAATATTGCCACAGTTGGCAAAGGATTGTTACACTTTCGAGGCGAACAGTCAGGCCGAACCTTCCAAGTTGATAGCCCAGTTGGTAGAAAAATGTGTTTTTTGTATAGAGCAGGGGAAAGGGTAGGCTTCTCGAGGCAAGTAATGACAGATGCTAATCCCATCCTATTTCTGGAGCCAAAGAAAAAAAAAATGCCCTACCCATGTGGAGGAAGACAAAATACAAGGAAGTGAAACACTTCATTTTCAATTTGTAACTGAAATTTTTAGAACGATCAGAATTCAAAGCATTTAAAATTTTGTATAAGTATAATTTTGAGAGAAGAAGTAAGGGATTTTTTCCTTTGGCCACTTCTACCAAAGAATATCTCTTTCGCCAGAATTAATACAGGGCAGATCGAAGACTCTTTTTTCCATCAAGACTGGGTTATGTGTTTCTTCTGTTGTTTTCGCATTTCACATTATTTCTCATATGTGTCTTTAATGAATGCTTAGCTGCAATTTAGTACAAATTCTACTGTGGTGGCCATTTTTTTTTAGTTATCTAATCGTTTACATCTATTCCTTTGTATCAGCTATCAGTAGGTACAAGACCTGTGAATTGTTTAGATTTCTATATCATATGCTTCATTAAAGTTTTTCTTTCTTATGTTCTTCTTCTATCACAAGGTGAGACTCTTCCCTGATTGATGCCTCACATTGTTCAACAAATATATATTTTATTTCACTTCATGTATGGTTTTAAATTTTAAATCAGTTATGGAAAATGACCTATGATTTCGTTATACTATTAATTCGATTGTGGGATTCTTTATTGTATAATCTAAAGATGAAATAGCAACCAACGCTTTACAAAAACTCTGTTCCTTTATGACTATCCTTATGGCATGACAACCCAACTTATAACCCGGTCTCTCAGATCAAACCAGCCTCTCTTTAAACTTTTTCGATACCATTCTGAAAACTACTACTACCTGAGCCGAACTTGAACATTCATGGGAAACCATTGAACGAGATACAAATATTCGAGAATAGTTAGAAGCTAGACCCAAACAACTTAGAAACCAACCTTAGCTTATTTTCCTAGTTGTTTTTCTCTAGTTACATCTTTCACACTTTTTAGATTCTTAGACTCAATACTTTATAGCCTTAAGTACAGACTCTGGAACAACATATTTTTGGCGGCGTTGCTGGGGACAAAGATATGAAATCATTTTTCTCTGAGAGAATGACATTTTAAAGTTTCTACTTTTTGATAATGAACAAAGAGTGAAAACCTTCCAAAGGATAAGTTTTTATTATTCACTTGGCAACTCCACGTTAAGTAATTTGGCATATGTCGAAGGAACACCTGACAAAAGCCATATGGTAAACAGACCACGCCTGTTCTCGATCCTGAAAAATAATAAAATCAAGAGGTTCCCTTAAACCAACTACCGCGGCCTACCATCTTAGACACACACAACCCAAGGCCAAGACCCCACTCAAAGAATTGACTTCACATGGATCTCTCATCGAAACCCTCTCCAAATAAATGAGGACAGTCGAGGTTGAAACCCTAAACCCAAATTTAGATTCCCTGAAAATTAAATCTGAAACTCACACGACTACCTCCTGCGTAAATGAAGGGGAAAATCCCTCGATAAAGCTCGCATTAATTGATACCCATATAACCCTTTAGTTGGATTTCCCAACCTCACTAAGTCCCAAAGAGTATACCATATACTTGGATTCCACACCTGTAGGTCCCCCCGTTTACATCTCTTGCAAGTTAGAGGAACCAACCTGCCATATCCCATTTCCACCTTTTTCAATCTTCTCATCTCTCAAAGAAGCTAAAGATTCGTTATACATCTTCTAAAATCCTTTGTACAACGTACCAGTTTCCTCTCTAAGAGTATCTATGGCTATGGTAGGAGGAGGAGTGGGAGGCCAAATTTCACCCCCACCATCGAGGATTTTCGCTAAAGTAGCTTCCAGATACACCACTCTGGTCCTCTTGGTACCCTTGCATGACCTGCATGAAAACTATATGAAAAACCTACCTAAGTTTACAGGGGAAGGAGACCTAACCGCGATCGAACATATAAATTTATTTGACCAGTTTGCGGACATCCTAGGTCTCGAACATGAAGATGTGTATTCACGGTTGTTTGTCCAAAATTTTGAAGTACAGGTGAGAACCTAGTTCTGAAGTCTGCCTACAGGTTCGATATTATCCTATGATTCTCTAGAAGATACTTTTCTTAGGAAATGGGGCAAAAGGAAGGACCATTTATACTATCTGACTAAGTTTGGATCTTTGAAGAAAAAAAGTTCAGAAACTGTTATGGAATTCATTCAAAGATTTAACAAATTATATAATATGCCAATCGAGGTTAAACCGTCCCAACCTGTAGCCAAGGTAACCTTTGCAGGATCCTTTGAACCTGATTTTGTACTTTTATTAAGTGAAAGGAGAGGCGTCGACCTAACTCGAATGCAAGATGACACCATGGAGATTGAGTCAAACATGATGTCTTCCAGTAAACTAAAAACAAAAATAGAAATGGGAAACATAGAGACCAAACGCTTTAAATAACAAGTGGGACCTTCAGGATCGGGGAGGTCCTCAAACGATAAAATAGAAGATATGGCTAGGATAATAAAGGAGCTATCAAATAAAATTTCAAGGATGGAGCTAGATCAATCCAAATAAGATCAATTCGTTAAGAGGGATTTTAGAAGAAACTTCAATCCTCAAATTCAACAAACATAGATTAAAAATGAAGACCAAAATATTTAAACTCCTTTAAAAAATGAAAATTTTATAGGAGGAAATGAATTGAAAGAGTTTGAGGATCTAGAAGAAGACGTTAACAATTTGGGTGACGATTGTGTACAACCTCATTTAACCAAGCAACATTATGAGAGGTCTTTGAACATAGAACAACCGTCAAATAAAGTTAACAACATAAATAATGTAGGTGATTCTACCTATCAAGGGATGGCTGATACTATAATGGCCGAGCTCCAACATAAGTACAATCTGAGGCCTAAAAACAAATCTGCGTCGACTACTCAACCAAAGAAAATCCTACCAAGAGGCAAAACATATGAGCTCGTTTTGAAAGACATCGAGATACAGAATACCAAAATAAAGGAGGCCAAGGCCCAAGATGGGAAAATTAAGGTAGCCGGAACGTAGACCTTGGAAACAAAACTAACTGAAAATAAAACAATGCAAACAAATAAGACAGAAAGGAAGGAACCCGAAGCTTCAACTAAAGAAACAGAAAAACTTGTGGGGGGTTTCAGCATGGAAAATGAGATAAACAAGATAAAAATACCAATACATCTAGTTGAATTGGAAAAGAATCCTGTGTACCGAAAGAAAATAACCAAAATGATAAAATTTTTAGATTTAGAAAGTCAGTCTGACATGATAAATTTGGAATACGATAAGCCTAATATAACTTTCGGCTTGCATTTCGAAGGTGCTAGGGATACCATCGCCCCTTTCTATATCACACTTAATGTGCAAGATCGTCTTCTTCATAATTGCATGCTAGACTCTGGAGCCTCACATAATGTGATTCCCAAGTCTATTATGGATAGACTAGGCCTTTAAATGACTAGGCGATACGAAGACCTGTATTTTTTTGATACAAGGAGAGTCAAGCATATGGGAATGATCAAATATATAGTGGTAACACTTGCACAGGTGCCAGTAAAATTTTTTCTAATGGATGTAGTTATCGCCGATATACCTCCAAAGTATGGTTTTCTCTTATCTAGGTCTTGGGGAGCCAAGCTTGGGGGATCTCTTTAGTTAGACATGACCTATGCCACGATTCTCATTTTTGGCGGACAGTTCACTCTACTATACAGAGAGACACAATTAACGTGTACAATAAGTGATCTGCAAAATCCTAATAATTTTCATGTTTATGTCATTGATCAAGACTTGGGTAATTGTATTTTATATTTGGTTGATGGTGCAAATGATTGTACAGAAGAAACTTTTATAGAGGAAAATAAAGCAAAAAAAGATAGATGAAAATGTGTATAACTCTGGGATTTGGAAAATTTTCTTTGATGGCACTTCGTCATGCGAAGGAGCAGGTGTAGGAGTACTCTTTGTAGCACCTGAAAATGAGTTTGTTATCCTTTTTTCTTACAGAATGCAATGGGACATAGACTACACAAATAATGTATGTGAGTATGAAGCCTTAGTCTTGGGACTAGAAGATGCTAGGAAGATGAACATAAAGAACTTGGAAGTCTATGGAGGTGCGTAGTTGATTATGAAGCAGATAAATTGGCAGTACCAGGCCAAACACTCGAGATTAAGAACTTACACAAATTTCACTTGGGATCTAATAGAAAACTTTTTCTCATCGTTAAATGTTCATTACATTCCACATATATTAAACCTAAAATCCGATTCATTAGCCAAAGCAACCTCAACTTTCGCACCTCTTACAGCTTTCAAACTGAAGTATCATAGAAAGGTGAGGCACAGACCCTCCATACCGAATAATATAAAACACTGGAAGGTCTTCAAAGATGACGAACAGATCATAAAATTCCTCGAAATGGTAAACAATTTCGCTGAAACTCACATTGACCAAGAAAACCAAAATGACCATACTTGGATTATGAAAGAAGGAGAGGGTCCTCAAGAGTTCCAAGAAAAGATCATGAATAATCGCATGTTAGTTTTAAAAATCAATCAGATTCTAAAAGGATTAATTCCTCTAGAAATATTGTTTGACCAAAATGACATGCCCCTAAAATCTACTTTACAACCTCAACCAGAAGAAGTTGAAGATTGTGACATAGGGACTAAAGAGGAGCCTAGAATAGTAAAGATATAAAAATATCTTCCCCCTAAGATGAAAGGTAAGTATGCAAGTTTTCTCTAGTAGTATAAAGACGTGTTCGCTTGGTCTTACGATGAGCTGAGAACTTATGACACCATGGTGATCGAACACAAAATACCTTTGAATCCTAGTGTTAAACCTTTCAGATAGAAATTCAGGCAAATCAATCTCATTTTATTACCCATGGTCGAAAAGGAAGTTAAAAAAATTTTGGACACAAAAATAGTTGTGCCACTGAAATACTCTGACTGGGTAGCTAACCTGGTCCCAATTAGGAAGAAGAGTGGAGATATCAGAAAGTGTTTGGATTTTAGAAATCTAAATAAATCCTCCCTCAAAGACAATTATCTTCTTCCCAAAATGAATGACATTTTGGAGAAGGTGTTTGGGGAAAATAGAATGTCAATGATTAATGGGTTTTCGGGTTATAATCAGATCGTTGTCAGTGAGAACGATAAAGAGAAAACAACCTTCACCACCCCTTGGGGCACATTTATGTATGAAAAAATGCCTTTCACTTTAATGAATGCAGTTGCTACCTTCCAGCGTGCTATGGATATCACTTTCATCAGCAAGAGATTAAAATTCATGGTCATTTACCTCGATGATCTGAGTGTTTTTTCCAAATCTGATGAAGATCATCTGATACACCTCAAGAAAACGTTTGAGAAGTGTCAAAAATTCATTTTGTCTTTAAACCCTAAGAAGTCTCACTTTGCGATGTAGGAAAGTAAACTCTTGGGTCATATTGTGTCTTGAGAAAAAATTAAAATCGATCCTAAAAGGGTCGAAGCCATAGACACTATAAATATCCCTAGAAATGTAAAAGAAATTCAATCTTTTTTAGGAAAAATAATTTTTTTGAGGATATTTATCCCGAATTTCACTGAAATCGTAAAATTGATCACATATATGCTGATGAAGAATAAAAAAGTCAAATGAATGACAAAATACAAAGCGTCTTTTGCACGTATCAAGAAATTTGTAAGCGAAGGACCTGTGCTGGCCAACCTTGATTACCTCAAAGAGTTTCTGATTTTCTCATTCGCCACTGAACACATGATCATGAAAGTACTTCTCCATAAGAACGAAGAGGGTTTTGAGCAACCGATAACATTCTTTAGTAAGAGACTTAGACATGAATAATTGAGATATGATATAATGGAAAAGAAAGCATACCCTATGGTAAAGGCACCGAAGGCTTTCAAAACCTATGTTTTACATTCCAAGGTAATTGCATATGTGCCCACCAGTTTTGTAAAAGATATATTGGTGCATCCCTACAATGACGGGAAGAGGTGTCAATGGCTCGCTAAAATTCAAGAATTTGATTTAGAGGTCAAACTGACAAAGCTCATAAAAGGACAGGGTTTGTCTAAGCTCTTAGCCGAATCAAATTTCAAAGCACTTGGAATAAATAACTTGCAAGAATACCAGGGATGTGTGGACATAGATGAATTCGATGACCAAACAGCTCCAACCAAAATCTAAGAGAAGTTTGTCTTATCAGGTTGGTATAAAGACATAGTATCGTACCTTCTAATCATGAACTACCTAAGCGATTTATCTCCATCTAAATCTAGGAAACTGAAATTACACGCGATAAAGTACTATATATCTAAGAGGCAATTGTTTTGGAAAGACCCTTTGGGCTTCCTTTTGGATTGTTTGGTAGAATCAAAAGTAGAAAAGGTCATAGATGAATTTCACGAAGGAGTATGTGGAGGACATAACGCATGGAGAGAAACGGATTATAAAATCCTAAGGGTAGGATATTACTGTCCTAAACTCTTTTTAGATGTCAATAGCAAAGTCATATCTTGTAAATCTTGCCAATTGTTCATAGGCAAGAAGAAACTCCCAACACTACCTTTGGTTCCAATTAAAACAGATGCCTCATTTCAACAATGGGGGTTGGATTTTATAGGCGAAATTAACCCACATTTCAACGCTAAACATAGAAGGATCCTGACTGTTATCGATTATTTCACCAAATGGGTGGAATATATTCCAACCAAAAGAGCGACAAGTTCGGTGGTGATAGAATTTCTGGAAGAAAATATACTATCTAGATTTGGTTGTCCCAGAAAAATAGTTACAGACAATGACCAGGCATTCAAATATATGGCATTGGTCAGCTTTTTCCAAAAAGACAACATTATAATGGGCCATTCTACAACATACTACCCCCAAGGAAATGGGCTAGCCGAGTCATCGAATAAAATCCTAATTACCATAATTAAGAAAGTGTTGAACAAAAACGAAAAATCTTGGCATGTGCATTTGAAGTACGCCTTGTGGGAGAATCAGATAGGCACCAAGAAATAAATTGGCACTTCTCCTTTTCAAATGGTTTACAGGAACGATGTAGTGCTACCCATAAATCTGTCCCTACCTGTGATGAAACTTTGGCAGGATGTAAAAGAAGAACCAAATCATGTCACAAGAAGGATAAATCAGTTGATCGAAGTTCAGTAGAACAGAATGGAGGTAGACAAAAGGCTTAAAAGGTATCAATATAATATGAAATCATTATTCGATCATAAGGCTGGAGACATGAAATTCCTCCCTGATGATTTAGTTTTAAAATGGGATACTAGAAGAGAAGATTCAACAAAACATGGAAAATTTGACCATATCTGGTATGGTCCATTCAAAGTCACAGCTTCTGAAGGGGAGAACTCGTTTCTTTTAGAAAATTTGGATGGTAAAACCCTTAACGCCCCCATCAATGGGTGTTATCTGAAGCATTATATGCAATAAATTATTTCTGAAATTCCACTATACACACCAGTTTGTGTTTTTGTTTTTATAGTTGTTCGGTAAGTTTTATTTTATTTTTCATTGCAAATAAAACATGTTAGTGATAAAAAATCTTCAACACATTGAATTCCATAAATTTTGAAATCCTAATGCTCTTTGTGTTGTTTTCTTACAGGATTCCAGTTTACAGCCCAAACATCATAAAGAGGATAACGGATGGTCATGTATTGGGAAACCTATTCGCCCAAAACAAGTGATAAAAGTTAATTTACTAAGATGAGAAGGAAATTGTAAGCCAAAGGTATGAATTCCCCAAATATTTAGATTGAAAATGAAGGTCACCTAAGTGAAATGACGGGCTCGTGAGTATAAATTTTTTTGCTCGATGGATTATCAAAAGAGTAATTTTATTTTGGATTTTAAAAAGTTCCCCTGGATAAGATAAAAATAATCAAAACAAAACAGAAAAAGTGAAGCGTCCTAAGTAATAAAAAGGTTCCAGGGGTCAGGATTGAGTTATAACACCTGTGCTTACAAAATCTGAAACCTCCCTCGCTTCTTTGTTCCAAATATTTGATTCTTTCCCCTTGAATCCTGATATCTTCCCATGGTTTTCACAGAAGGAAAAGAGGTTTCACTTTAGCTCTGAAATCCGACAAACGATTTTTCTGAACACCAGTAAAAAATATGTCAAGTTCTTGTGAACCCTCAACTCTCACTGAACTTATATATTCTTAGGCTAATCCTAACTCGCTTGGTTTTTTCAATAGGTCTTGACGATTAATCTTGCTCAAAGGAAGGCCCCTGGAAATAAACTCTCCCTTAAAGCTACTCTGCCAACTAAGATGTTTAGAGGGTCAAAGTAAAACTAATCCAGAGTAATCAAAGTGAGTGAATATACATCGAATGAAAATTTATATGCAGATATTACCCCTAGTATACCTTCTACTAATTGATTTCCCCCACTTAATGACAAAGGAAAATATAAGATAGATGGTGAAAGGAAATTCAAAAAATTGATTGCCCCCATCTAGTCCGAAAAGAGATGATGAAAGGAAATTCATGAAATTATTGCCCTCGTCTTAGCATTTAAATGCAAATTTACGGCTCGAAGTGGTGAAAGGAAATTCAATAAAGGGAATTAGACAACTTCACCAGGGTACTGAATAGGATCGTTGGCAATGAAGTAATGTCTAAATGTCTATAATCCTGTTACACATGAATTGTATTGTACTCTGGTAATTAGTTTTCTTTGAAACCTAATATTCATCCAAGGTGCATGTTGGACTCCCCATTTAAAAAAATCGAAGTTTCTTCACCTTGATGCAAGAAAAATCAAAAGAACCTATTCAAATCCCCAAGGTTGTTTTCATCATCTTGAGTAGAATGAAATTCAGTATCAGATGAGTAGGAGGACTAATTTTGAGATAAGAGATCGATTAAGTTCGAAATATTTCGGAAGTAAAGTGAAACTCCCTTATTCCCTTTGTATCCTCTTCCTGGACAAGTTTCACATAAGCAAAATAATGACTCCATTTACCCAATAAAGGCACTTGGTCTACTATTATTCTCACCCAGGAAAGAGACGAGATCCCTAGTTGGAGCCTATGTTGGAACACCTTTTATTTTTTGAATAATCTGGTCATCAAAGGTCAGATCCACATATTTATAAGTACTGAGATGATATACCTAAGCCTAAAAGGTAAGATTTCGTGATTTCGTATATATCATGGTCATACATATCTGAACCCTCGATATCCCGACACGCGAAGTGGCGAAGTTGACTTAAGTTTATTCATGTTTTTTTCAACTTTTAAACATGGGTTATCACTGTTGATACATCGTTTTCTCGTGTTTCAGGAGTCACACCTCGAACTCCCTTCGAATATCCAATGTGCGAAGTTGTGAGTTTTGTTTAAGTTAAAACTGGTTAATAGCAAGACTAATGACTATTAATCCATATTTAATCTTTGTCGCGATTTCGCGACTCGACAATGATTACCCCAAAAACAACACATTTGTAACTCTGATCCCCGAAGTTGCGATTTTCGTTAATTAATCGAGGTTAATTAAAATCTTAATCCAAATGACAGTTAATCAACCAAAATGAAATATTGCAATTTCGGGGTTCACAGATTCAACGACTAGGAGTGAAATTATTCGATACTGCGAACCCTGAAAAAGGGATTAAAGACTAAACACACTTAATAAAAGGTTGAACTGAATTAATTAACACCTTAAATGACCTTCAACCCGTACGACCTATGGATTGAGTTTTAAACATTGTCGTGATCCTCCCGAATCACAAGTTATCAAACATTTATGGCATTTATTAAGAAATTTAGTAAGGTGACTAATAGTAGGATCCTGTTTTATTTCTAAATATTTCTATTAAATGATTTAAATATTCTGTCAGCATGGAATCACATAGACTTAAGTACTCAAAGAAAAAAGGTTTCATTCATTATCTTATATTTCTTTCCAATTTATGTAGAGCCAAGTTCACCAAGATAACCTCTGTCTATGTTTCCATTTTCTGTGACAGGGAATCCAATTGCAAGGTTCTACATCATGGCTCTGTGAAAAGAACCCAAGGAAGCTGCCAAGATTTTAGGTCAAGGTTCAGATATTGTTTTTGATACCTCGCCTAGAAGTATCAATACTGTCAAAACATGGGCATATGTCTCCGACATTCTGCAATCTAAGCTGATAGATTTTCCATATGATTCCAGTGATAACGAGAAAGATGAATTGTCCACCAAATAAAAAATCATTTCTCAGTGGGAGATGCACAAGGTTGCAGGAAGGCCATGTATTTTTCCCTATTATGATATGATCAGATGGGTGCTAGACCATGTAGACATCCTGACTAGAACAATTTTCAATGAGCAGAAGGTGGAAATTGCGACATTTAGACCAGAGCATTTATAGGAAATGTATAAATTTTCTCCCACACCAGACCTTACTCACAATGTCAGATTCTTGGAGGGTTTCAAAAAGAAGGAATGCAAGCAGTTTGGGAAAAGCTTATCCGACCTGATCAAAGACTCGGTTTCTCACCCCGTGAAATTTAGGGATGATACTAATGGAATTTATTCAATCTCTTCGTTGGTACCACAATTCATGTATATAGAAATGATGGTTTGTAGACTATATGGGAATGAGGACACCTCTCACTTCTTTCTCCCATGGGTACCACTTATGCACACAGTAGCAGAGGGATTGTCTTTCGACTGGGCCAAATTGTTGTCAGACAGTCTAGCCAGTCGAATTACAGAATATCGAGAACAAAAGGGGAGCGGGAAAGCGTCCTCATTCTTCATGTCTTCTTACATCATGGATGCTATTTTATTCATGACACCTTTCCCACTAATGAATTGGATTTGGACTCCAACTAATGCAGAGCCTATTCATGTCTACCACTCGAAACTTTGGGAAGATAAAGACAAAGAATTCATCTACGAGATTTTCAACTGGGTAATGGTGCCAATGCATGTCTCTATATTCATCCATGCACCTCCTAGGATTTCAGACAACATCATGGCCAACCTGAGCAACGCGACTGATTGGTATATAGAAGCAAAATTTTCATATATTAGGGTTTTTGGCACCTCTGTCCCCCCATATGCTCTACCTCTATTCTTACCAGACAAGCTAGTGTGTCACAAGATCTCCAGACAAACTGTGCTCGGTGGGATAAGCAAGGAGCTCAAAGGAGTATCAGAGAAGGTATGGCCACCTTTCCCCATTCACATTGGTACATATTCTTTATTAGATTTTAGCCATGCCAAAGCAGAGGCTACGACTTTGGAGGAAATGAAATTAGTGGACATTGAGTTTAAGAAACACGACCCTAATAAGGTTGTGAGTAATCACATGGTGAGCTGTGGGATCAAGAGATACGAACACGAAAACTCACCTCATGACGAAATCTTTCGAGGTGTGAGGTCCTACTTTGAATTCTTGAGCTAGGTTCAAGCTCTGTTGCCCAATGATATGGCCGATTTTTATACATTCCAAGAGCATGGGAGAAGTTTCCTCCCTAAAGTGTTACAGGGCGAAAACTCACAACCTCCGAGTAAACAATAGGCAGAAGATAAAACTTAAGCAGGTGCGAACCTTAGTAAACAGGAGACTCAGGACAATCCAGAGGAAACTAAGATCTTGAATTAGGAAGAAGAGATCCCCAATGAAGAAGAAGGAAACCCAGAGATAGTTACCAAGGAAATCGGTAGCCCCATTGCATCCATCACTCCCTTACAATTCATGAAGGGGAACCCTAGTACAGAGTGGATATTCAAGGAGGACCTGAAACCTATTTTTGTAGAAGACTTGCCACCTAATGAATTCTTGTTCAGTAAGAAAAGGAAGGCCATGGTGAAGCAAGAAACATACCAAAGAGTGGGCACAATGGCTAAAAAAAATAAAATCTTGGTGGATGGGGAATCCTTGGAAGAGGAAGAATTCACCGATGAGATAGTCGGAACATTGGGGACTTATGCAACAACCAACCAATATTCAATCGGAACTTTGAGGGAACATTTGAAACAAAAGAACATATTGATAAAAACTTTGGAGGCCCGGTTAGCAACGACAGAGATGAATGCTAGGGAGGAAGCAAACAAAGATTTTGAGCAAGCCAGAGTGATTGATCAACTAGAAATCAAGAGACTTAAATCCAACCTTGAGCAGATGCATTAGTCGGCACAAACAAGCCAAACACAGGTAAGTCAACACGAAGAGAAAATAAAACTGTTGTAGTCTAAATTATTTTTTGTTGAAAACCAGGTCATAGACAAAACAGTTTTCCAATCCCAAGCCACAAAAATACAAAATAAGGTAAAAGTAGCTCAATAGGATCTACTTGCCAAAGTAGAAACCATACAAAATCATTTCCATATGATAGAACAAGAATTGAAGGATATCTCCTCGAGAGAAAGATAAGTGACAACAGATCGGATTGCTTTCTAATAAGTTGTTATAGCAATAGTGAAAGAAGATGTGGCCATCCGTTCTATGATGTGTATCCCAGAGCAAGCCAAAGGTAACATCCTACTGAAGTCATGGGAACATAATATATCTGAGAGCAGAAAAAGAGCTAAAGAAATGAGATATTCTTGAGAAGAAACATTCGGCTTGAGAAATAAAAAATTGTTAGATCTCTATAAAGAAAGGAGTGCTGGAACACAACGAAAAATTAACATAGAAAAACATATGTTGGATATCAAGGAAAATGGGGGAAAAGAACAAATTGAATTATACCAGGTAATTCAGGTTAATATCGCCCAAGTGTATAAATGATTGATAAGACCAAGCTTGCAACTGTGGTTTATCATCACGGAAGATTGAAAAGTAGAAAAAATATTTCCACAGTTGGCAAAGGATTGTTACACTTTCGAGGCGAACAGTCAGGCCGAACCTTCCAAGCTGATAACCCAGTTGGTAGAAAAATGTGTTTTTTGTTGGACACACCTACCACACTTAGAGGGGGGGGGTGAATGAGTGTGGGGCTCTTTTTCCCAAAACTTCCCTCTTGCACAAAGA
>JZKD02S1607770.1:7329-18832 GCA_000966675.3 Picea glauca | reverse complement strand
ATATATATATATATATATTGTACATGAGATACTGAAAATTCATTTAGGTGAGTATAAATTGTGAAAATTATAGGTAGGATGGTATTGGATATGGTAGTAATGTAATCCCATAAGGAATATTGACCTCTACTGTTGAAAGAGCCAAACATTATGAACAAAAGATCATGCTTGGAAATTTTATTTTTCCTGTATAAAACAATTTTGGGAATTATAATTTAATAATTACTGACAATCTGTTTTGGTGGAGTGTAAATTGAGAAAATTACAGGTAGGATGGTCTTGGATATGGAAGGAATGTAATCCCATAAGGAATATTGATATCTACAGTTGTAGAAGCCAAACATTATGAGTAGAAAATTGATGCTTGGAAATTGTATTTTCCTGTATAAAATATATTTGGGAAATTAATAGTTACAAATTGTTTAATTTGTTATGTTATGCTAACAATTTGTGTGGTTGAATGAGATGTTTAGAAAATTGTAGGGAGAATGGTATTGGATGTGACATGGATGTAATACCATACATAAGACACATTCTTGTTCCTACAAGAGCCAAGAATTATGAGAAAAATCCTCATGCTTGGGGAAATTGTATTTCTTGTATATAAATAGATTTGAGAAATTAAAATTGTTATGATATGCTAACAATTGGTTTGGTTGATTGAAGGTTGAGAAAATTGTAGGAATAATGGTATTGGGTGATTCTTGTAACTATAACAGCCAAACGAATTATGAGAAGGAAGATCATGCTTGGAAAATTCTGTTTTGTTGTATAAAACAAATTTGACATTTATGATTGAAATTTGTTATAATGATATCTCATGATGATTATATGTTTGTAATACAAATTATATGTTGGATATGGAAGATGGAAGTTTGAGAAAAATATCACTAGAAGAAAATTGAGCTCAATGATGAAGGCATAGAATGAAGAAAGTCCAATGGACTTGTTGCAACTGTATTTCTTGGAGCCACAACTATGGAACTTCCTAGCCGAGTGCACTGGAGCGCTGGAGAGAAGTGGAAAAACCCATGAGACTGCATGGAAGAGAAAGGGGTTCACTTCTTTGGGTTCTGAAGGATGATAGGAAAGGAGAGCTTGCCGATTGGAATTGCTGCCATAAATATAAATTCTAAAGATCATTATGCATGTTTTGGACTGGAGTGCCTATGTATGTATGTTTTATTTTAGGCCAAAGTGCCTATGTATATAAGCATTTGGTTGGAATTCATATGTGGATTAAAGGCCATAGAGCCTAGATTTGTAATGTTAATATCAATGGTACGGTGTTGTGCACTGAGGACAGTGCCAAAATAAGGGGAGGGGGATGTAACACCCCAGTTTTGATGCCTATGAACTAGAATTTATTATGTAAATGTGACTTAGGCTAGTGAGTCGATAAATTTGGAAAGGGGTTAGAGTGCCTAGAAATTTAATACACACACACACACACACACACACACACACACACACACACACACACACACACACACATATATATATATATTAATAAAATACATCGTTGGCTGGAAGAACGATAAGGGAAAGATATAGGGGGCTATGATTCCACAAGAGAGAGGGATAAAGAGGAAAAGTATTTTTATTATATTTTGTTTTCCCATTTTGGTTTTAATTGAGAAAAGTGGTTACCTGAGCTTCTAGGGGAGGCCATGTGGTTCTTGGTTTTTGAAATTATACATAGACCCTACCTGTGGGATATTTTGGGGGTGGTTCTTTGTTCTTCTCCATTTTTTTACTCTTACACTCTTTCCTTGGGATTCTTCCTCATTCACTCTTTCTAATTTGTGTTCTCTTGGTTGGATCATGGAAACGAATGGTTGGAGGAGAGTCATTGAGAGATGGATGTGAAGAATTACTGATCATTCTAGGTTTAAATGGATGTCTATGAGAATGAGATTGGTGGTAGTTCTGAAATAACTATCGCAACTGAGAATCCTTACAGTTTCCAGCATAGATATTGTAACGTACCCAGCCACCCATAGGTATAGCATGCTACCTCAAGACTCGCTTCTGAACTAATTTTGAATTCTGATAAATTTTTAATTAATAAAGATGCATGAAATATTCACATGAAGAGATCAAGATTCATTCTACAACATAAAAGAAATGAACCATATGTCATGCACAACAATAACCAGAAAGAATGCATATTATAGATACAAATTTCATAGATAAATAAATACACAGTGGAAATAAATATACAGGTAAATGAAACCATGAAATAGAGCACTTATTGAATGAATCATCAGTTGGTTGTAGACCAAGGATGTTCCACCCAAATTTAGACATTGTTGTTCCAAGCGTCAACAAAAATGTCACCCCCAAGCCAGGGATATGAGTCCACAAAGACGGTTCTAGAGTGTCACTCATCTTCCCAGACCAGTCAACACGCAATATCTCACAAGCTTCTCAGCACACACATAAATCCAAAGTACACCAACTCTCTTCTACCCAGCCTACATGTTGGGTATGTGTTATATTCTTTGCATGTGTGTGTGTGGGCACATCAGATTCGACAAATGCATCTAACGATCCCTCGTAGTAGTGGTTTGTTCGTGTCATGTGTGCCAGGTTCTTTCAAGGGGGGTCCTAAGGGGGGGCAGGTATGCCCCCGAAATTTGTTTTTGGGTGATTTTTGCTATTTTTAGTAGTTTACTAAAAATAATCTCGATTTTAGGGATTAGGGTTTTGGTATCTACAGAATACCTAAAAACATAGTATATATTTTATAGTGAATGGTGAAATTATATATAATGAATATAAGAAAGGTTTTCCCAGTTGAGGGTTTCCGGTATAAATCTCTGTGTACTATGTGAATGAGCCATTGATTAAATTCTATTTTTCTTAAGAATCTGTATGCATTTATTTACTTCATAGGTTTAAAACTTACACTGCACAACTAAAGAGAATGGACCTCTTTCTCTGCCACGTATTCCCTCAGGTTGTCCACCTCCTTCCAGGGCTCCAATGCATCTAGTCAAAAATATCCATGTTGGGACTCTCAGGATTCACAGTTGTGGGTAAAAATGAATGCATTCCAATGCATCTCAAACATGCAGGCATTAATTCATGGCTGGAATACACCAACAATCATTACTTCCAAATGAACCATGGCTCCTCTCCACAATTCATTTTTCTCTCCCAAGCCAAGATCAAAATGAATGAAGAATGAAGAGTGGGTGAAATAATGAATGGAGAGAGAAAATAATTAAAGGTGTGAAAAATGAACAATGAACAATGAACAATGAGTGAGTGACTGGATGAGTGAACCCCCAAATAGACCAAATATGCGTTTATATAATTCTTGGAATTAGAGAACTGCATGCCCTTCCCCCAAGAAGCTCATGTAACTAATATTATCCATTAAAACAAAAATCGGTAGATAAAAATATAAAATAAACACTTATCCCCTCAATCCCCCTCTCGTATGGAATCATAGCCCCCTATTACTCTTGTCCTTATCCATCTAGAAGCAAGTGATGTATTTATTATTAATAATGATCAAAACATTACATTTCCTAGGCACACTAGCCTCCTTTAATTGTTTGGTAACTTTGGCCTTTCATAAATTAAAAAATTGCATTATTTAATATGGGGCTCAAAACCAAGGTATTACATTCCCCTCCCCCTTATTTCGGCCCTATCCTCAATGCATATACAAAAAATAAATCAAAATTTCAAATTTATTCAAACTGTTGAGGGTAATCTACCCACATGGCATATTCATGCTCCCAAGTAGCATATTTAGGACCGTATTAGGTCCGCTAGAATTTTACCAGCTCTTTAACTCGATTTTGGAGAATTTTGAATTTTTTGTCCAATATTCGCATTGGATGGACCTGAAAGTCTCCCTTTGTCTCTACTTTAATCAAGTGCCCATCAATATCATGGTTAGGATCATGTACATATTTCTTTAGCAAAAAGACATGAAATACATTATGCACATTCATGGAAGCAGACAATGCAAGCATGTATGCAACTGCCTCTATTCTGTCCAATATCTCAAATGGACCACATAATCTAGCTGCTAGCTTTGTACAAATACCCAACTTCAAAGAGATTTTCTTGGGATTCACATTCAAAAACACGTGCTCCCCCACTTTAAATTCTCTAACTGTCTTGTTCTTATCTGCATAAATTTTCTCTTTATCTTGAGTTGCCTTTAAATTATACTTAATTCTAACCATCTAGCCTTCCATATCCTTAAGCAATTCTATCCAAAGTACCACTCTATCTGTTGGGTTTTCCGAACTCACTAGATTGTTGCATTCCATACCATATAGAGCTTTAACTGGGCTCATTTTCAATGAATCTTGATACCCATTATTATAGGCAAAATCAACCAAGTGCAAGTAATATTCCCACTTAGATGTCTTATCCATTACATACATTATCAACATGTCTTCAATTACTTGGTTGAATCTTTCTGTCTTCCCATTTGACTATGGATGGTGTGTTGTGCTAAAGTTCATATTTGTGCCAAATACTTTAAACAACCCCCTCCAAAAATTTGAAGTAAACTTTGTATATTTATCTGAAACAATTTCCTTAGGTATCACATGAAACCTAGAAATCTCCCTAATGTAAATTTATGCAATATTAGTTGTGGTATGATTCATTTTTACAGGAACAAAATGAGCATCCTTTGTCAATTTATCAACCACTACCATGATTGAATCATTTTTTCTTGATCTCCTGGGAAATTTAGTTATAAAATCAATGGTTACAACTTCTTATTTTTTCTCTGGAATTGGTAATGGTTCTAGCAACCTCATTGAGTGAATATGCTTATCCTTCACTCTCTAACATTCCATACATATGGAAATGTAATTAGCAACATATTTCTTCATTCCTGGCCAGAAGAATTGGCTTCTTACTACTACAGTTTTTTTCTGGTAACTGAGATGTCCAACATACAGAACATTATGCATTTATTTTAATACCAAATTCTTAAGTTCTCCGAAACTAGGAACATAAATTCTATTTTTATGCATAAGTAATCCTTCTTGCTTCATCTCATATTCTTTAGTTTTCTGTTGTACATTCTCTTGTTGTAATTTTTCTTTTACCTGTAGGTAATGTTGATCTGTAACAACAACATATACAATTATTCTCTTTAAAAATGATTGTTGCATACTAATGACTGTAGTATGCATGAGATGTACTATTATACTAAGTGCATCAAAAAATTTATTTTATTTTCCTTTCATATGCTTGATGTCAAAATCATATTCACTTAAAAATTCCAAGCATCTTGTTTTCCTAGCATTCAAAGTTGGTTGTTCAAAAATATATTTTAGACCACTATGGTTTGTTCTTAATTCAAATCTTTTCCCCATGAGATAATGACTCCACATCTTTAATTCGTGAAAAATGGAAACAAGTTCCAAGTCATGTGTGGCATAGTTCCTCTCATGTTCTTTAAGCTTTCTGGACTCATAACCAACGACATGTCCATTTTGAGTGAGGACTCCACCAAGTCCTTCCTTTCATGCATCTGTACATACCACAAAACCTTTATTTGGGTCAATGATCTTTAAAATAGGTGCACTAGTAAATAATTATTTCAACAAATTAAATTTCTCTTCACACTCAGTTGTCCATTCAAATTTAATTCCCTTCTTTTGCAAAGAAGTGACAGGATGAGAAATCTTAGAGAACCTTGCTATAAATATTCTATAGTAACCAGATAATCCCATTAAATATATTACTTGTGAAACATTCTTGGGTGTTGTCCATCCTCTAATAGCTTCAATATTCTCTAGATATAGTGTTATACCTTGTTCTAAAATAATATGTCCCAAGTAATGGATCTATTCTTGGTAAAAAGAACACTTATTAATCTTTGCATACAACTGATGTTCCCTCGACACTTGCAATACCAATCTTAGGTGATGTTTATGATCCTCCTCTGACTTAGAATATACAAGTATGTCATCCAATAATACTATGACAAACTTGTCCAAATAATTTCTGAATATGCCATTCATTAGGAACATAAAGACAATTGGTGGATTGAATAGTCCAAATGGCACCACTACAAATTCATAATGCCCATACCTAGTTCTAAAGGTTGTCTTATGGATGTATTCTTCTTTGATTCTTACCTGATGGTATCCTAATATCAATTCTATCTTCGAAAATATGTTTTCCCCTCTTAGTCGATCAAAGAGGTCATCAATTTTGGGTAGAGGATATTTTTTCTTTACATTGGCTTTATTCAGTTGTCAAAATTCCATACACAACCTCAATGTTCCATCATTATTTTTGAAAAGGAGTATTGGTGCTCCCCAAGGTGAAACACTTGGATGTATGTGCCCTTTCTTCAACAATTCTTCCAACTACATTTGTAATTCTTTTAATTCTGGTGTACTCATTATGTAAGGTGTCTTTGATACCGGGGAAACTCCTAAAACAAAATCAATAGAGAAATCTATCTCCCTCTTTGGTGGAAACCCTGGTATTTCTTGGAATACATCTTCAAATTCTTTTAGTACCGAAAATACTTCAAGGCTTGGCCCCTTTGTCTTTTCTGGCTCCTCCACGTGTGTTGCATACAATCAACATCTTTTTATGAAAAATATTTTCAATTGTAAGGCTAAAATACCTCTTATGGAAATGGGCCTTGGAACTCCTTTTATAGTTCTTTGTTTCTCTTCTTCATCAAGACATGTAAATTTCTTGCTATGACAATCTAGGACAACACAATCCTTGTCCAACGAATCCATTCCAATAAGAATATCATAAGACCCCAATGGTATAATATTTAGATCAACATTAGTATTCACATAATTAATACTTATGGAACAACCTCTGACCATATCATGGATTGTCCTTTTGGTTCTAGTGGCTAGCTGAACCAAACTTGATTTTTCAAGCTTACTTTTCTCCAAATGTAATCTATCCACTATTTTAGGATTAATGTAACAATGACTTGCTCCTGAATCAATTAAAATAAAATAAAAGTTGATTAATGATCTTACCTTCCACCTCAATCCTATTGGATTGGTACTATGCTTTTCGATCATCTAAGGCTACATATATTCTTCCCATGTCTTCTACTATTGTAGCCTCTTGGATGTTGTGCATGATCTTCACTTTGTCTTTTCAGTGAGGGAAATCTTTGTACAAGTGATCTTCTTTGCATCCCCAACATTGATTTGGTGGTCTTCCCCTTTTTACCAAGGAGTCTTCTCTCTTGGATTCATCCCTAATAGGCTGGTATGGATTATTTTTATTTGGTTTATTTATATTGAAAGGAGGTTTGAATCCTTTTTTTATCTTCTTAGACTTCTCCTTCTTCTTATCCTTCCAATATTTCTGCAAATATTCTCTGCCCTTTCCTTTCACATATAGGTACTTATCCTTCCTAACGGTCTCACTCAAAGTCTTGGGTTCATCATAATTAATCTTATCTTTATAAAAGGATGGAAGTCCACTCAAAAACCTCTTAATTTTCACCTTATCATATTTTATAAACCCCACATAATTTAGTATCCCCAAGAACTTCTTTCCATACTCCTCCATGGTCATGCTTCCCATGGCGAGTTCAAAGAACTCTTGGAGTTTCTTGTCATAGAAGTGTTATGAAAGGAACTCCTTCTGAAAATATTTCTTGAACTGCTTCCAAGTGATCCTACTCTCATTAATGTTCTCAACTTGCTTCATTTGATCCCACCACATAGCATCTCTCCCATGTAAATGGTATGTGGAAATTTTAGCTTCTAGGTTTGATGAGTAGTTATGCAATTAAAAATACCTCCTAAGTCCAACCAACCATTCTTCATCATCATATTCCCTTTCTATTTCACCATCAAAGGATGGTGGCTTAAGATTCCTCAACTCTCCTTGCAAACTGCCCAATTCATGTTGTCTTGTTTGGTACCTAAAAGGAGACACCTCTGGACTACTTATGGAATATTCAAATGCATAAAATTTCCTTTTTGAGTAAGGAGGTGAGTGATGTCTATAAGTTCTTCTAGCACTTCTTGAATAACCAACTCTTCTGTAGTTATCTCTTCTTTCATGATATCTTCCCTCTTCCTCCTATCTTGAGTTTGATCCATTCTTTGTTTGACTCTAAAACTGATTAAGATTTGAATTACTTTATCATTTATCTGGTTTTGTTATCTCATCAACATCTCATTGTCTTATTTGTAACTCTGCACTTCTATTTTCAAGCCTCTCATAGTCTTTAATAAGGTTTATTTCTCCCCTCTACTCCTGTTCCCATTTGATTTTGTCTCTGCATTACCAACACTGATGATTTTCCCTTTCGCCTATTTATCATGGCTATAATATCCCTCTCCTTCTTCCATTTCTTGAATATGCATTCTTATACTGAACTGATATGTTTATACCCCCTAATTCTACAGCAAGCAGCCATTTTGTTAGAATTATGCATATTATAAAAAAAAATCCAAACAATCCTACATGTTTTTTTCCTGATCAGTTCATGAAGAAAATATATTATCATTCTCCAAATTATAACCATTCAATGTTATTCTCCTCTAAATCATCTTTCCAATGACTGTACTCTTGCCCCAATCTGATATCTAAGATGAAAGTTATGGCTTCCCCCAAAAAGGTCACTTTCACCCCTTTTTTTGTTTTGCAACAAGATCTTGTCAAATTATTCCACAACCCATTTAAATTGGTATAAAATTTGAATTTTTCACATGCTCTTCCTTCAATCCACTTTCTTTATGACCATGTCTCTAAACCATGGGCTCAACCACTCTAATAGATGTTCCTTTAGCGATTTTCCCTTATTTCTACATAGGAGCTTGTTTGCAAAATGTCCAAGGGCTTGGTTAGTTTTAGGCCCTTTGCGCCTCAACCCATTTACCTTATCATGAGACTGGCATTGGAACCAAGTCCTCCAGAATTATTCCTTTGGGCTACTATCACTTTTCAAATTCCAACTCTCCCAGAGTAAACTTCATCGAAACACTTATATTAACTCCACTTGTAGATCAGACGATTGAGATTTAATCTCCCATCAACTAGACGATCTTAGCTCATGTTGAGTCTTCAAAGAGATCAACGATCATGAATTAATCTGATGTTGAGATGGACGACCTTAATCAATTCGATACTTCAATGCTATGGGACTCCAGAACATTACAAACTCCAAGTCACTCAACTCCCCCTGAGTGAAACCCACTAAATCTCTTACCCTATCCTTCCATTGTTAAATCAGATGGTCATGAGAACTCCTGGAGGGTGTTATATCAACGAAACATGTGAATTATCTACTCTGATACTTCAGGACATTACAACTCTCAATTTGTTCAACTTCCCTAGAGTGATACCTGCTAAAGCGATCATAAAATGACGATGACCACTTATCATCGGTTAATGCTTCCACTTATGCTATCCTTCCACTATTTAATCCAACGACCATGAATTGATAGAGAATTGAGATGGACGATCCTTATTCATTTTAGGACTTTGGCACTCCGAGACTATGAGACATTACAAGTCTCGAGTCTTTCAACTCCCCTGGAGTGATACCTACTGAAGTGATTATTCCATCCTTCCACTACTTGATCTAACGGTTGAGAAAAGTCCCGAAGGAATATTTGATCGAAAGTGTGCATGAATTCATGACTTCAGCCTTCGGTACTTTCACTGGTAGAGATGTTATACATTCTCGAAGGACATAAACCTCGAGATGACATGGCATGCTAATGTTACCTATGGTGATGTGTACCATTTTTACGTGCACCATGTGTCACTAACAAATGAACAGGTTGGGGTCCACAAGGTATTGAATTAAAGTGACACATGTTCCCACATGACACCCCTACCATGTGGCATAAGACATGCCATTAATCCAACATATGGTCCACATTCTTTGCTCCAGATCTGACGACCTACATTCTCCTGAATTCTTCCCTTGATCTAGCAGTAGATGAGATTTTGGGACTTCGGGCCTCTGGGGCTCCGGTTTAAAACTCTCAAGTTGTTCAATTTTACTTGGAGTTACACCTACAAAAGCAGTCATAAAGTGTCAATGACCTCTTACCATCAGTTATCACCCCCGCTTACTCTATCCTTCCATAATCCCTAGATTTGATGGTTAATATTACTCTCGAAGTCCTTCCCTCGATCTAACGATCGACAAGAATTTAGGACTTAGGCGCTCTGGGACTCCGAGTTATAGTAGATCTAAAATTTTTCAATTCTCCCGTATTCAAACTTCCCAAAGTGGTCAACGTCGTATGACCCTGACCAATGACTGATATTTCACCTGAGCCTCCTATCATATTGGATGACTAGCGGGACTTCCCAACTTTAGCATTTTTTTTTTGGTTCTCCCTATCTCTCATAATCGTCGAAGCGACGAATTTCTAGAGTATCTAGAGTATCTTATAGTTGGGAATTAATCCCATCAACCCCTAGTTTCACCTCTATCCGACGACACTCGTTCACCTGAATTTCGATCTAACGATCCAGAACTCCCTGATTCAACAGTTGTGATTGCTCCCAAATTTCAATAGGGAACGGTTAAGATTATATGATCCTTTACAAAGGATCCCTGTCCTGTATGACGCTCTAGTGTTAGGAACCAAATATCAATATAGCATAGAAAAACCTCATAATAAGTACTCAACGCCTTGAAAAAGAGAGAAATTCAGATAATAAGCCTCTATGAGGGGGAAACCTCCTTATGCCCACATAGATGTCCAAATACAAGATGATTCCAAATGAAAATGTCTCCTTGGTATATATAGGAGACTAGGAGATATAATTACAGCTAATGGACTAAATCCGACATAAATAAAATAACATTACTAACGTAGTATGCCCTAATTAAGGGGCAATGAGATAGTATTTAGGGCTTAACATTCCCCTCCCCTTGAGACAAGTTTTTTCTGTAGCGCTTCAGTAACTCTGGATGCTTCTGTATAAAAGACTCATCTTCCCAAGTGGAATCTTTAGCCGGTAGTTCCTCCATTTAATGAGATACTTTGAAATGGATCTATTCCTCGGCTGGAGAATTCTTGTGTCAGTGATGGCTTCAGGCTCCAATATGATTTTTCCTTCCTCGTCAAGTTCTATAAATATAGTTTGAATTGGGATCTTGTCACCTATAACCTTCTTTAAGCATGACACATGGAAAACTAGGTGTACTTGTGAAGATGCAGGCAACTCCAAATTGTATTTCATAGTACCAATCTTTTGCAACACCCTATAAGGGCCATAGTACTTTGGTGATAATTTATTATCCTTCTTGGATTGCTTGAGGGACATATGTTTGTATGGTTTTAGTATTAAAAACAACCAATCCCCTACTTCAAAACTTTTTTCACTACGATGTTGGTTTGCTTGATGTTTCATGTGATTTTGTGCCATGATCAAGTTGTCCTTTAATATTTGAAGAACTTGTTGTTGATGATCGATGTGATCTTCCACTGCTTGAGCCTTAGATTTTTCTTTTAGAGAAGAAGTGATGGAAGGAGGGTGGTATCCATAG
>JZKD02S1607759.1:145344-164561 GCA_000966675.3 Picea glauca | reverse complement strand
ATTAATAGAAATAGTGTATTACTATATATCTGTGTTTATGGTTGCATATTTGATACATTTATGTTATATTATTGAATATCTGCGATATCTTTGTGCATTTATTTATTATATCTCCGCTCTCATTTTGTGCCGAAAATAATCTAGATCACTTTGCTTGGACATATGATGATTTGAAGACTTTCGACCCTAATATAATACAACATATCATCCCCATGAAACCCCAAACTCAACCTTTCCAATAGAAGCTGAGAAAGTTGCACCCTAAGATGGAACCAACAGTCAAGAAAGAACTAAATAAATTATTGAATGCAAAGATAATATTTCCAGTGAGACACACACAATGGGTGTCTAATCTGGTTCTTGTAAGGAAGAAAAGTGGCGAAATTCAACTCTGCGTCGATTTTCGAAACTTGAACCGAGCGTCTGACAAAGACAATTATCCTATTCCTCCAATGGAACAAATCCTTCAGCAAGTATCTGGTTTCGAAAGACTATCACTTCTAGATGATTTTTCGGGATACAACCAGGTCCTCATGTCTCCCCCAGACCAGTTAAAAACCACTTTTCATACCCCATGGGGTACTTATGCCTACAGGAAGATGATTTTGGGGATTATAAATGTCGAGGCCACTTTTCATAGAGAAATGGATATTTGTTTTCATGGTCTCCTAAATCAATCTGTAGTGGTCTATCTTGATGACGTTACGACTTTCTCCAAAAACAAGAAAGATCACTTGTCTCACCTTAGGCTTGTCCTAGAACGATGTCGCAAGTACGACATATCTCTCAACCCTAAGAAGTCAATATTTGTAGTGGAACAAGGCAAAATTATCGGATTCAAAGTATCCAGTGATGGGATGATCATCTATCCCAAAAGAACTCAAGCCATTGCCAAACTTCCTCCCCTCTCCTCCAAAAAATCTATGCAATCCTTTTTAGGCTAGATCAATTTTGTCAGAAGGTTTTTCTTGAGTTTCTCAGAAATGGTAAGGCCATTGAAAAACTTAATTAAAAATGATGTTCAGTATCATTGGGGACCACAGGAAAATAAATCTTTTGATTCCATAAAAAAATCCATAGTGGAGGCCCCTTCCTTAATAAGTCCTAATTTTTCACAAGATTTCACTCTTTATACTTTCACCTCTGATTGATATTATGTCGTTGTGTTGACCCAAAAGAATGCTGAAAGAAATGAAATCCCCATTTCCTTTATGAGCTCGTCCTTCAAAGGAGAAAAGCTTAACTACCCAGTTGTAGATCAACAGGCTTATGCAGTTTTCAAAGCAGTGAAACATTTCTGATCATATTTACTAAAATCCAAAACTAAAGTCATTGTGCCTTATCCTACTGTCAGAAACTTGTTAGTACAAAAGGAATTGGGTGAAAAATGGGCAAACTAGATGACATCATTACAAGAGTATGACCTCAAAATTACCCCTGCACAAATTGTTAGAGGTCAAGGTCTGTGCAAACTAGTGGTTGATTCAGTTGAAGAGCAACAAGGCCAAATTAATGTCTTAACTGTAAATCAGCGTAGTCAAAATCAAATCTATTGTACACAAGTTGTTTCTAATTCTTGGTTTTCTGATATTAAGGTTTATCTAACATACGGATCTACTCCTCACCATCTCAATCCAAAAAAGAGAAGAGCATTAAGACTAAAATCTGCACCTTTCCAGCTGGTAAATGGCGTATTATTCCGTAAAATTTTTGATAACGTCCTCATGCGTTGTTTGGAAAGAGATAAAGAAAAGAAAGTATTATTTGAACTGCATGCAAGTGAAGCTGGTGGGAATTTTGGTGGAGACACCACTACTCACAAAGTATTAAGAGTCGGGTATTATTGGCCCACGTTGTTCAAAGATGCCCATGCATTATGTCGTAAATGCATAATCTACCAAAAGGCTATTGGATGAGTACAAAAAGCAGCATTCCCCTTACAACATGTTTTGGAAGATTCACCTTTTCAAGAGTGGGGTCTTGACATCATAAGGCCGATTAACCCCACTTCCTCACAGTAGCATAAATACATAATTACAACAATAGACTATTTTACCAGATGGTCTGAGGCTACACCACTAAAAGTGGTAAACACTAGTCAGGTAATATCTTTCCTTAACTCGAACATCATTACTAGATTTGGTATTCCCGAGTGTTTGGTCTTCGATAATGCTTCCTAATTTGCATCCCTCGATATGAGTGTTTTTTCTTTAGAAAAAGGGATCAAACTGAAATATTCTGCCAGTTATTACCCCCAAGGAAATGGCTTAGCAAAATCGACAAACAAAAACTTGATCAAGATCATCAAGAGGACAATTTCTGAAAACCACAAGAATTGGCACAACGCACTTTTTAATGCACTATGGGATGATAGGGTGACTCTGAAAACCTCTGTTGGTAATTCTCCTTTCTTTATCTTCTATGGAAGAGAAGCAATTCTCCCTCCTCATTTTCTTCTTCCCTCTCTTCAATTAATGCAGAAATTTCAGGAACAGGATTGTCCTCCTCTTGAAAGTCAAATTAATGCTTTGTTGAAATTAGAGGAAGCAAGAGCACAAGCAAAAGAGAGACTGGATCAGCATCAACATATTGTGAAAAGTTGGTTCGATTGAAAATCTGCTTCAGATAGAAACTTCAAGGTAGGAGATCTGGTTCTCAAATGGGATAAACCTCATGAAGGAAAAGGGGAACATACCAAGTTCCAGAACCTTTGGTTAGGGCCCTTCGTAATCGCTAAAAAACTAGGTCCCATCTCTTTCCACCTACAAAATTTAGAGGGACAGCCAGGAACCTTCCCGGTGAATGGCCAAGCTCTCAAGAGATATTTTTCGTGATAATTGCAAATCCATCTTTTGTACATATTTTTCTATTTTTATTTATTTTTATTTTTTGATTTTGGTTCTTTTCATTTGTTTGTTTTCTCTGCTTTTTGGTTAAAATTATGTCTGTGTCACCTTTTAGTTCATGGAGGGGAACTAGAATGCATCGTTATGAAGAAACTATTAATGTCTTCTCAAGAGCATCAATTTTGTGAATTTCTGAAACACAGACTAGCTAAAGAAATTTTGTGTTTGAAATAGATTTCCTAGTCTCACTTTATAATTATGAGCAGACATGATCATCTTTAAATATTTTTACGATGTCCCTAATTTTAAAGAAAGCAACTCAAGTATGCCTTCCTGTCCTCGAAAATTTGGTTTCATCAAGAAACTAATTTCAGATCATAATGAAGGTGATTAAGCAAAAACTTAAAGGCCGGAAAATAACAAGTGTTCTAAAGACTGAAATTTTCAGCATCACCTCGCTCTTCTGAATATCTTTAAATTTATATCAGATTGTAAACAATTTCTCAAGAGTTGTGGGAAGTGTTTGTAAACCTACTGGGATACTAAAAAGGTCTATTGGCAGCAGGTAAATGCATGCATGATTCCAAGACAACTTCGTCGGGGTACTGAACAGGCCCGCTAGCAGCGAAGCAATGTCAGGTTCAAGAAAATTGTCAGGTATAAATTTTGATATTGGTCATAAGTAGCCTTCATTTTGAATTGAAATTTCTTGGACAGGGTAGAGGTGTCAGAGTGGGTTAACTGACATCCTTGCTGAGGCTATGGATGCTTGCTGACAGTAGTGGCCCTGTCAACAGTATCAAAGCCATTGACTTGAACATCGTTGCTCTCGTAGTTAAAATTTTGTCACCGAATTTCATTTGGATAGAAAGATATCTGAAACTGGACTATGTAATGATTGTTGAGATGCTTGATTTCCTTCAACTATAATTTGATCTGTAATCATTCTAAGCAGTGCTAACATGAACTCATTGGTAATACAAAGATAACTGCTTCTCCCAGTAAGTCACCATTGTTGGGAGCCCTACACAATTTTTTCCTTTTAAAGTGACAAATAACAATTTTTGTAGTTCCCTACGCTTCGTCATGTAAATATTTCTATTTGAAGGTGACTACTCGTTTGTAAAAAAGATGTTTTGATTGTTCCTATTTTATTATTTTCGTTTTCATGCTTCATTCATGACTGAAAGAATGAATGGAACATTAAAAATTATAATCAAATTGCAATTATATCCAAGGCTTGGTCTTTATGTAGGGTCAGTGATCTCACAAAAATTTTAATGGATGTTGTTTTTCTTTGAAGCTTATCATATATCAATAAAACATTTGTTTTTGAGTTGCTCCTAGATTATAACATATATCTTGAGTACTTTGTAAATACATCAAGAATAGATTGGCATTAAGACTATAAGCTTCTTCATTTAACGCTTGGTAGATCATTTTCGATTTTAAATATTTTGATTGGTATTTTTATTTTTGGATCGCATCCTCTCCTAACCTTGGAAAATCAAGGTACCCATTTCATATGATGAGATTCAAACACAACTCAGTCGTACCCTGTACTCGGTTTGAAGTGGCAGCTTGAATTGATAGATCCATCATTACAAACTAGGGTCTTGGGTTTCGCTCTGTACTCAAGGCATTCATTACCCGAAACACCCAATTTTTGTGGCTGGAAACCCCCTATGCTCTCATTTTGGTCGTGCTAGGGTAACTGTGGGTTTTATTCCTTTTTTACTTGCTCTGTACTTCTTCTGTCTATGCTACCCCTTATGCTCATAGTGAGTTCTAGTCACCTTTGTTACTGTCTGTCAAACCCTTATGGCCCCTGTCCTCCGTGTTGAGTCGAATGGCTCCCAAACTTTGTTGTTGTATGATGATGCAAGTGAAGACCTTAAAATCCAGGGTTGGGTTGTGTTTCTTGAGAAGTTTCAGGGTTATAACTTACAAGAAGCCCAAGANATTAATAGAAATAGTGTATTACTATATATCTGTGTTTATGGTTGCATATTTGATACATTTATGTTATATTATTGAATATCTGCGATATCTTTGTGCATTTATTTATTATATCTCCACTCTCATTTTGTGCCGAAAATAATCTAGATCACTTTTCTTGGACATATGATGATTTGAAGACTTTCGACCCTAATATAATACAACATATCATCCCCATGAAACCACAAACTCAACCTTTCCAACAGAAGCTGAGAAAGTTGCACCCTAAGATGGAACCAACAATCAAGAAAGAACTAAATAAATTATTGAATGCAAAGATAATATTTCCAGTGAGACACACACAATGGGTGTCTAATCTGGTTCCTGTAAGGAAGAAAAGTGGCGAAATTCAACTCTGCATCGATTTTCGAAACTTGAACCGAGCGTCTGACAAAGACAATTATCCTATTCCTCCAATGGAACAAATCCTTCAGCAGGTATCTGGTTCCGAAATACTATCACTTCTAGATGATTTTTCGGGATACAACCAGGTCCTCATGTCTCCCCCAGACCAGTTAAAAACCACTTTTCATACCCCATGGGGTACTTATGCCTACAGGAAGATGATTTTGGGGATTATAAATGTCGAGGCCACTTTTCATAGAGAAATGGATATTTGTTTTCATGGTCTCCTAAATCAATCTGTAGTGGTCTATCTTGATGACGTTACGACTTTCTCCAAAAACAAGAAAGATCACTTGTCTCACCTTAGGCTTGTCCTAGAACGATGTCGCAAGTACGACATATCTCTCAACCCTAAGAAGTCAATATTTGTAGTGGAACAAGGCAAAATTATCGGATTCAAAGTATCCAGTGATGGGATGATCATCTATCCCAAAAGAACTCAAGCCATTGCCAAACTTCCTCCCCTCTCCTCCAAAAAATCTATGCAATCCTTTTTAGGCTAGATCAATTTTGTCAGAAGGTTTTTCTTGAGTTTCTCAGAAATGGTAAGGCCATTGAAAAACTTAATTAAAAATGATGTTCAGTATCATTGGGGACCACAGGAAAATAAATCTTTTGATTCCATAAAAAAATCCATAGTGGAGGCCCCTTCCTTAATAAGTCCTAATTTTTCACAAGATTTCACTCTTTATACTTTCACCTCTGATTGATATTATGTCGTTGTGTTGACCCAAAAGAATGCTGAAAGAAATGAAATCCCCATTTCCTTTATGAGCTCGTCCTTCAAAGGAGAAAAGCTTAACTACCCAGTTGTAGATCAACAGGCTTATGCAGTTTTCAAAGCAGTGAAACATTTCTGATCATATTTACTAAAATCCAAAACTAAAGTCATTGTGCCTTATCCTACTGTCAGAAACTTGTTAGTACAAAAGGAATTGGGTGAAAAATGGGCAAACTAGATGACATCATTACAAGAGTATGACCTCAAAATTACCCCTGCACAAATTGTTAGAGGTCAAGGTCTGTGCAAACTAGTGGTTGATTCAGTTGAAGAGCAACAAGGCCAAATTAATGTCTTAACTGTAAATCAGCGTAGTCAAAATCAAATCTATTGTACACAAGTTGTTTCTAATTCTTGGTTTTCTGATATTAAGGTTTATCTAACATACGGATCTACTCCTCACCATCTCAATCCAAAAAAGAGAAGAGCATTAAGACTAAAATCTGCACCTTTCCAGCTGGTAAATGGCGTATTATTCCGTAAAATTTTTGATAACGTCCTCATGCGTTGTTTGGAAAGAGATAAAGAAAAGAAAGTATTATTTGAACTGCATGCAAGTGAAGCTGGTGGGAATTTTGGTGGAGACACCACTACTCACAAAGTATTAAGAGTCGGGTATTATTGGCCCACGTTGTTCAAAGATGCCCATGCATTATGTCGTAAATGCATAATCTACCAAAAGGCTATTGGATGAGTACAAAAAGCAGCATTCCCCTTACAACATGTTTTGGAAGATTCACCTTTTCAAGAGTGGGGTCTTGACATCATAAGGCCGATTAACCCCACTTCCTCACAGTAGCATAAATACATAATTACAACAATAGACTATTTTACCAGATGGTCTGAGGCTACACCACTAAAAGTGGTAAACACTAGTCAGGTAATATCTTTCCTTAACTCGAACATCATTACTAGATTTGGTATTCCCGAGTGTTTGGTCTTCGATAATGCTTCCTAATTTGCATCCCTCGATATGAGTGTTTTTTCTTTAGAAAAAGGGATCAAACTGAAATATTCTGCCAGTTATTACCCCCAAGGAAATGGCTTAGCAAAATCGACAAACAAAAACTTGATCAAGATCATCAAGAGGACAATTTCTGAAAACCACAAGAATTGGCACAACGCACTTTTTAATGCACTATGGGATGATAGGGTGACTCTGAAAACCTCTGTTGGTAATTCTCCTTTCTTTATCTTCTATGGAAGAGAAGCAATTCTCCCTCCTCATTTTCTTCTTCCCTCTCTTCAATTAATGCAGAAATTTCAGGAACAGGATTGTCCTCCTCTTGAAAGTCAAATTAATGCTTTGTTGAAATTAGAGGAAGCAAGAGCACAAGCAAAAGAGAGACTGGATCAGCATCAACATATTGTGAAAAGTTGGTTCGATTGAAAATCTGCTTCAGATAGAAACTTCAAGGTAGGAGATCTGGTTCTCAAATGGGATAAACCTCATGAAGGAAAAGGGGAACATACCAAGTTCCAGAACCTTTGGTTAGGGCCCTTCGTAATCGCTAAAAAACTAGGTCCCATCTCTTTCCACCTACAAAATTTAGAGGGACAGCCAGGAACCTTCCCGGTGAATGGCCAAGCTCTCAAGAGATATTTTTCGTGATAATTGCAAATCCATCTTTTGTACATATTTTTCTATTTTTATTTATTTTTATTTTTTGATTTTGGTTCTTTTCATTTGTTTGTTTTCTCTGCTTTTTGGTTAAAATTATGTCTGTGTCACCTTTTAGTTCATGGAGGGGAACTAGAATGCATCGTTATGAAGAAACTATTAATGTCTTCTCAAGAGCATCAATTTTGTGAATTTCTGAAACACAGACTAGCTAAAGAAATTTTGTGTTTGAAATAGATTTCCTAGTCTCACTTTATAATTATGAGCAGACATGATCATCTTTAAATATTTTTACGATGTCCCTAATTTTAAAGAAAGCAACTCAAGTATGCCTTCCTGTCCTCGAAAATTTGGTTTCATCAAGAAACTAATTTCAGATCATAATGAAGGTGATTAAGCAAAAACTTAAAGGCCGGAAAATAACAAGTGTTCTAAAGACTGAAATTTTCAGCATCACCTCGCTCTTCTGAATATCTTTAAATTTATATCAGATTGTAAACAATTTCTCAAGAGTTGTGGGAAGTGTTTGTAAACCTACTGGGATACTAAAAAGGTCTATTGGCAGCAGGTAAATGCATGCATGATTCCAAGACAACTTCGTCGGGGTACTGAACAGGCCCGCTAGCAGCGAAGCAATGTCAGGTTCAAGAAAATTGTCAGGTATAAATTTTGATATTGGTCATAAGTAGCCTTCATTTTGAATTGAAATTTCTTGGACAGGGTAGAGGTGTCAGAGTGGGTTAACTGACATCCTTGCTGAGGCTATGGATGCTTGCTGACAGTAGTGGCCCTGTCAACAGTATCAAAGCCATTGACTTGAACATCGTTGCTCTCGTAGTTAAAATTTTGTCACCGAATTTCATTTGGATAGAAAGATATCTGAAACTGGACTATGTAATGATTGTTGAGATGCTTGATTTCCTTCAACTATAATTTGATCTGTAATCATTCTAAGCAGTGCTAACATGAACTCATTGGTAATACAAAGATAACTGCTTCTCCCAGTAAGTCACCATTGTTGGGAGCCCTACACAATTTTTTCCTTTTAAAGTGACAAATAACAATTTTTGTAGTTCCCTACGCTTCGTCATGTAAATATTTCTATTTGAAGGTGACTACTCGTTTGTAAAAAAGATGTTTTGATTGTTCCTATTTTATTATTTTCGTTTTCATGCTTCATTCATGACTGAAAGAATGAATGGAACATTAAAAATTATAATCAAATTGCAATTATATCCAAGGCTTGGTCTTTATGTAGGGTCAGTGATCTCACAAAAATTTTAATGGATGTTGTTTTTCTTTGAAGCTTATCATATATCAATAAAACATTTGTTTTTGAGTTGCTCCTAGATTATAACATATATCTTGAGTACTTTGTAAATACATCAAGAATAGATTGGCATTAAGACTATAAGCTTCTTCATTTAACGCTTGGTAGATCATTTTCGATTTTAAATATTTTGATTGGTATTTTTATTTTTGGATCGCATCCTCTCCTAACCTTGGAAAATCAAGGTACCCATTTCATATGATGAGATTCAAACACAACTCAGTCGTACCCTGTACTCGGTTTGAAGTGGCAGCTTGAATTGATAGATCCATCATTACAAACTAGGGTCTTGGGTTTCGCTCTGTACTCAAGGCATTCATTACCCGAAACACCCAATTTTTGTGGCTGGAAACCCCCTATGCTCTCATTTTGGTCGTGCTAGGGTAACTGTGGGTTTTATTCCTTTTTTACTTGCTCTGTACTTCTTCTGTCTATGCTACCCCTTATGCTCATAGTGAGTTCTAGTCACCTTTGTTACTGTCTGTCAAACCCTTATGGCCCCTGTCCTCCGTGTTGAGTCGAATGGCTCCCAAACTTTGTTGTTGTATGATGATGCAAGTGAAGACCTTAAAATCCAGGGTTGGGTTGTGTTTCTTGAGAAGTTTCAGGGTTATAACTTACAAGAAGCCCAAGAGTTCACCCTCACATTCGATGGATGAAGATCCAAAGTGGGCAACATTCAATTGGAAATCACCGATGAATTCCTGACTGAGGCAACAGGTCTTCCCCTCACCGGCCAAAAATGGTTTAAAAATTCAAAGTTGGACGACGTACCATGGGGTCTGTTTGTCACCTCCCGAAAAATTCAATGTTGTGACAAAGGTATGCTACTCTCTCCTTTGAAGGATATATGGCATGGTTTATTAGCAGTGTTAAGACATTTTGTCACTTGTGAAGGCTGTTATGGCCTCATCTTCCTTTACCACATAAGATTGCTCATGTGTTTTATCGGTTTCTAGTTAAACATGCCTTTTTACTTATTAAGAAGTTTATATAAGATGTCAAAGAGATATAAAAGGAAGAAATTGGNACTATCACTTCTAGATGATTTTTCGGGATACAACCAGGTCCTCATGTCTCCCCCAGACCAGTTAAAAACCACTTTTCATACCCCATGGGGTACTTATGCCTACAGGAAGATGATTTTGGGGATTATAAATGTCGAGGCCACTTTTCATAGAGAAATGGATATTTGTTTTCATGGTCTCCTAAATCAATCTGTAGTGGTCTATCTTGATGACGTTACGACTTTCTCCAAAAACAAGAAAGATCACTTGTCTCACCTTAGGCTTGTCCTAGAACGATGTCGCAAGTACGACATATCTCTCAACCCTAAGAAGTCAATATTTGTAGTGGAACAAGGCAAAATTATCGGATTCAAAGTATCCAGTGATGGGATGATCATCTATCCCAAAAGAACTCAAGCCATTGCCAAACTTCCTCCCCTCTCCTCCAAAAAATCTATGCAATCCTTTTTAGGCTAGATCAATTTTGTCAGAAGGTTTTTCTTGAGTTTCTCAGAAATGGTAAGGCCATTGAAAAACTTAATTAAAAATGATGTTCAGTATCATTGGGGACCACAGGAAAATAAATCTTTTGATTCCATAAAAAAATCCATAGTGGAGGCCCCTTCCTTAATAAGTCCTAATTTTTCACAAGATTTCACTCTTTATACTTTCACCTCTGATTGATATTATGTCGTTGTGTTGACCCAAAAGAATGCTGAAAGAAATGAAATCCCCATTTCCTTTATGAGCTCGTCCTTCAAAGGAGAAAAGCTTAACTACCCAGTTGTAGATCAACAGGCTTATGCAGTTTTCAAAGCAGTGAAACATTTCTGATCATATTTACTAAAATCCAAAACTAAAGTCATTGTGCCTTATCCTACTGTCAGAAACTTGTTAGTACAAAAGGAATTGGGTGAAAAATGGGCAAACTAGATGACATCATTACAAGAGTATGACCTCAAAATTACCCCTGCACAAATTGTTAGAGGTCAAGGTCTGTGCAAACTAGTGGTTGATTCAGTTGAAGAGCAACAAGGCCAAATTAATGTCTTAACTGTAAATCAGCGTAGTCAAAATCAAATCTATTGTACACAAGTTGTTTCTAATTCTTGGTTTTCTGATATTAAGGTTTATCTAACATACGGATCTACTCCTCACCATCTCAATCCAAAAAAGAGAAGAGCATTAAGACTAAAATCTGCACCTTTCCAGCTGGTAAATGGCGTATTATTCCGTAAAATTTTTGATAACGTCCTCATGCGTTGTTTGGAAAGAGATAAAGAAAAGAAAGTATTATTTGAACTGCATGCAAGTGAAGCTGGTGGGAATTTTGGTGGAGACACCACTACTCACAAAGTATTAAGAGTCGGGTATTATTGGCCCACGTTGTTCAAAGATGCCCATGCATTATGTCGTAAATGCATAATCTACCAAAAGGCTATTGGATGAGTACAAAAAGCAGCATTCCCCTTACAACATGTTTTGGAAGATTCACCTTTTCAAGAGTGGGGTCTTGACATCATAAGGCCGATTAACCCCACTTCCTCACAGTAGCATAAATACATAATTACAACAATAGACTATTTTACCAGATGGTCTGAGGCTACACCACTAAAAGTGGTAAACACTAGTCAGGTAATATCTTTCCTTAACTCGAACATCATTACTAGATTTGGTATTCCCGAGTGTTTGGTCTTCGATAATGCTTCCTAATTTGCATCCCTCGATATGAGTGTTTTTTCTTTAGAAAAAGGGATCAAACTGAAATATTCTGCCAGTTATTACCCCCAAGGAAATGGCTTAGCAAAATCGACAAACAAAAACTTGATCAAGATCATCAAGAGGACAATTTCTGAAAACCACAAGAATTGGCACAACGCACTTTTTAATGCACTATGGGATGATAGGGTGACTCTGAAAACCTCTGTTGGTAATTCTCCTTTCTTTATCTTCTATGGAAGAGAAGCAATTCTCCCTCCTCATTTTCTTCTTCCCTCTCTTCAATTAATGCAGAAATTTCAGGAACAGGATTGTCCTCCTCTTGAAAGTCAAATTAATGCTTTGTTGAAATTAGAGGAAGCAAGAGCACAAGCAAAAGAGAGACTGGATCAGCATCAACATATTGTGAAAAGTTGGTTCGATTGAAAATCTGCTTCAGATAGAAACTTCAAGGTAGGAGATCTGGTTCTCAAATGGGATAAACCTCATGAAGGAAAAGGGGAACATACCAAGTTCCAGAACCTTTGGTTAGGGCCCTTCGTAATCGCTAAAAAACTAGGTCCCATCTCTTTCCACCTACAAAATTTAGAGGGACAGCCAGGAACCTTCCCGGTGAATGGCCAAGCTCTCAAGAGATATTTTTCGTGATAATTGCAAATCCATCTTTTGTACATATTTTTCTATTTTTATTTATTTTTATTTTTTGATTTTGGTTCTTTTCATTTGTTTGTTTTCTCTGCTTTTTGGTTAAAATTATGTCTGTGTCACCTTTTAGTTCATGGAGGGGAACTAGAATGCATCGTTATGAAGAAACTATTAATGTCTTCTCAAGAGCATCAATTTTGTGAATTTCTGAAACACAGACTAGCTAAAGAAATTTTGTGTTTGAAATAGATTTCCTAGTCTCACTTTATAATTATGAGCAGACATGATCATCTTTAAATATTTTTACGATGTCCCTAATTTTAAAGAAAGCAACTCAAGTATGCCTTCCTGTCCTCGAAAATTTGGTTTCATCAAGAAACTAATTTCAGATCATAATGAAGGTGATTAAGCAAAAACTTAAAGGCCGGAAAATAACAAGTGTTCTAAAGACTGAAATTTTCAGCATCACCTCGCTCTTCTGAATATCTTTAAATTTATATCAGATTGTAAACAATTTCTCAAGAGTTGTGGGAAGTGTTTGTAAACCTACTGGGATACTAAAAAGGTCTATTGGCAGCAGGTAAATGCATGCATGATTCCAAGACAACTTCGTCGGGGTACTGAACAGGCCCGCTAGCAGCGAAGCAATGTCAGGTTCAAGAAAATTGTCAGGTATAAATTTTGATATTGGTCATAAGTAGCCTTCATTTTGAATTGAAATTTCTTGGACAGGGTAGAGGTGTCAGAGTGGGTTAACTGACATCCTTGCTGAGGCTATGGATGCTTGCTGACAGTAGTGGCCCTGTCAACAGTATCAAAGCCATTGACTTGAACATCGTTGCTCTCGTAGTTAAAATTTTGTCACCGAATTTCATTTGGATAGAAAGATATCTGAAACTGGACTATGTAATGATTGTTGAGATGCTTGATTTCCTTCAACTATAATTTGATCTGTAATCATTCTAAGCAGTGCTAACATGAACTCATTGGTAATACAAAGATAACTGCTTCTCCCAGTAAGTCACCATTGTTGGGAGCCCTACACAATTTTTTCCTTTTAAAGTGACAAATAACAATTTTTGTAGTTCCCTACGCTTCGTCATGTAAATATTTCTATTTGAAGGTGACTACTCGTTTGTAAAAAAGATGTTTTGATTGTTCCTATTTTATTATTTTCGTTTTCATGCTTCATTCATGACTGAAAGAATGAATGGAACATTAAAAATTATAATCAAATTGCAATTATATCCAAGGCTTGGTCTTTATGTAGGGTCAGTGATCTCACAAAAATTTTAATGGATGTTGTTTTTCTTTGAAGCTTATCATATATCAATAAAACATTTGTTTTTGAGTTGCTCCTAGATTATAACATATATCTTGAGTACTTTGTAAATACATCAAGAATAGATTGGCATTAAGACTATAAGCTTCTTCATTTAACGCTTGGTAGATCATTTTCGATTTTAAATATTTTGATTGGTATTTTTATTTTTGGATCGCATCCTCTCCTAACCTTGGAAAATCAAGGTACCCATTTCATATGATGAGATTCAAACACAACTCAGTCGTACCCTGTACTCGGTTTGAAGTGGCAGCTTGAATTGATAGATCCATCATTACAAACTAGGGTCTTGGGTTTCGCTCTGTACTCAAGGCATTCATTACCCGAAACACCCAATTTTTGTGGCTGGAAACCCCCTATGCTCTCATTTTGGTCGTGCTAGGGTAACTGTGGGTTTTATTCCTTTTTTACTTGCTCTGTACTTCTTCTGTCTATGCTACCCCTTATGCTCATAGTGAGTTCTAGTCACCTTTGTTACTGTCTGTCAAACCCTTATGGCCCCTGTCCTCCGTGTTGAGTCGAATGGCTCCCAAACTTTGTTGTTGTATGATGATGCAAGTGAAGACCTTAAAATCCAGGGTTGGGTTGTGTTTCTTGAGAAGTTTCAGGGTTATAACTTACAAGAAGCCCAAGATTTCACCCTCACATTTGATGGATGCAGATCCAAAGTGGGCAACATTCAATTGGAAATCACCGATGAATTCTTGACTGAGGCAACAGGTCTTCCCCTCACCGGCCAAAAATGGTTTAAAAATTCAAAGTTGGACGAGGTACCATGGGGTCTTTTTGTCACCTCCCGAAAAATTCAATGTTGTGACAAAGGTATGCCACTCTCTCCTTTGAAGGATAGATGGCATGGTTTATTAGCAGTTTTAAGACATTTTGTCACTTGTGAAGGCTGTTATGGCCTCATCTTCCTTTACCACATAAGATTGCTCATGTGTTTTATCAGTTTCTAGTTAAACATGCCTTTTTACTTATTAAGAAGTTTATATAAGATGTCAAAGAGATATAAAAGGAAGAAATTGGATTCCATCTTATTTCATCATGGGCTTATTAAGTTGTTGATAGTCCATCATATGAAACTACTTAATGATGATTGGAATTCTTTTGTGACTCGCAATAGATTTTTTACAGTAAACCCTATGGACACTCTGGTGGTTGATAAACCTATGCTAGAGAAGTCTTGTTTTCCCTCCAGTGATAGCCCAGTTTTATTATGTGAAAAAAATTATGAAAGGGCCATGGTCGATCAGTCTATGTGTGAACAACAGGACGTTGGCTCCAAGCTTGTTAAAGTTCCTAAGTGTGAACAAGTCGTCGACCCTAACTTTAACATCAAAATCACCAGTGGAAACCCTTCCAAACAATGAAAGAAAAATCGAGACTTGTGAGGGTATAATAACAAGAGGGTTGGGAGGATAATTTTGAGGAGACTACGAAATAGATCAAAAGCTCATGTTAGCTCGATCGAATCGATCGAGGTCCATGAGAGATCTGATTCTGAGATTGAAAAATTCCCAGCAATTGAAGACCCAAATCATTCTAAACTGGATCTCAGTCAAGCCTTTGATTATGTGGATAACTTGCCACCGTGTATGAAGCACAACAAGGTTTTTCCAGGAATTAAATTTGGTCAAAAGCCGACAATGGATAGTGGAAGTGTTTTAACACACAGTCATGTTCTTGCTCAACCATTTGCCCCTACTGTAAATTATGAAGTGTGTTTACACTAGATAGGTATGTATTACACAGACATTCACGTCCTTCAAAAAGAGATTAAGGCTCTTACAGCTCAAAACTGCTCATTGACAATTGAAAACCACGAGCTCAAGATCAATGCACAAAGGCAAGGAAAACGCTTGAAAAGGACTGGCAATATCATAATAAAAAACTTTGATAGTATCGAGGTTGTGATCAACTCTGAAATTTTGTGATTCGAATTTGATTTTCAGCTGAATCGTAAGATTATTTTTTTTAGTGCTTTATTGTTATTTTTCTAATTAATATAGAGTGATTTAGATTTATGTTGTCAATAATAAGACTGGCTACAGAATCGTGAGATTCTGTAGCCAAGTCAAATTTCTCATATAAAAATTTGGAAATTGTTAGTTAAATAAATATCTAATTTTCACATTTTGTTTTGCTTTCAGGATATGATGTATCTTGTGGTGATATCATAAGATGGATCATTGYTGGACTTAGTTGATTAGTCACMTTTTTTGTCTTATACTRTAAATCAAAACAAAACTTGTGTAATTTTGAAGATARAGTTTGATATTGAGTGGATTTTTAGACCCTCTATTGTTGTAACTGTGAGATATTTTTGAGATATGATCCTATATTAGAAGATAGGATGCTTAGTTTAMCTGAACTCTTTAAATACACAATATTTTTTAATAGAAATCATCTCGGCTTGGGGCAGAAGATGGACGATTAATTCACAAACTTAAATGGAACAACAATATGCATTTTGGCTTTAGCATCTTGTAAATTATGTTTTCATTTATGTTTTGTTTATCCTAATATACTAATAGGTTTTGATAGATTTAGACTTCATGATCTGTTATGTTTTGGGATAATTCTTTTATAAATATTGTTCATATTTGATGCTTTAGATATTAACAGTGTGATCATCTATTCATCTTAAATGACAGGATTTCTCTTTAATTTTTAGTTGAATGATTAAATGCAATGTTGTTACAATCAGATTTATCTTAATGTAATCTCTTGCAATCATAAGATCACAGGACCTATACGTATCATCTATTATTTTATTAAAACCCAACTGCCAACACATTGTTCTGGATTTATTTAGAACTATCTTAAGGTTCATTGCAGGTTTCCCTCTTGGACGTGGTAGTTGGACGTTCTCTAATCATGCAGATACTTGAATACATATCGCTAACTCACTAACAGGTTAGCTCATTTATATTTTTCTATCATTTACTTATCACTGAAACTTGAATGTATGGTTTGGCTTTTGACTATCCACACGTTTCTGTTTCATAGTATTTTTCCATATCAGTTTAGATTTATAAAGGAAAAACAAAAAAATATTTTTATGTGCTTTTTTTATCTGCTTCTTCAAAGCAATCATTTTTCATATTGAGTTTTGTAAGTTTAGATTAAAAGTTGCAGTTTGTATATCATGTACATAAGTAATATAAGTAAATCTTCTATTTAAATAGATATACAATAGTTACATTATATGTATGTATGTATATATATATATATATATATATATATATATATATATATATATATATATATATATATATATATATTGATTAACAATTAGTTAGTTATTTCATTTCTTTTATTTGTTTCTTTTTTAGATTGGCTAACGGAGCCATTAAACCCATCGGAACAAGTTACACCAAACGTCTTGGGTTATTTAGACAACCCTAGACCAAACTCGTTCTTCCAGTTGACGGACGGTCATTTTCGCCAGTCAACACAGGGGAAGCTCATTTGATCCCCTCCGGTATAAATATTTGTATTGTAAGCAAAGTAGAGGTTGGGTGGCGGGTTGTTAGACAACTTTAGTGAGACGTTAGAAGGTTTTGGGTCGGCTTTGAGATGGACAATCTATTTTGTAAGAAGGGACGCAGAGATTCGAAGCTTAGTTGTAGATCGGACTCCGCCATTGTAATTTGGCATTCCACCATTAATAGAAAATGACATTTTTTCATGTTTTATCTTTCTGTGTAATGAATTTTGTGTTGTGAATGTCTTTTACATGTTTGTGAATTGTAGATTGATGTTAGAAATCGTCTGTAGGGATAGAGATATTTTTTTATATCCGTGATTGTGTTAAGTTAAGTTTGGTTCTCTAAGCTAAGTGCAAGGAGTGCGAGACAGAACTGGAAAACTCGGTAAGCCAATGCAAGGAGTGCGGGTCTGAATTCAATGGAGTCAGAAGAGAAGCTACCAGGCAGGCACGCCAGATTTACTTATAGACTCAAGGAGAAATTTCAAGGTGGTTAAGTCCCTTGAAAATAAATATTGTGTGGAGAGAGGCACAACGCAGAGTTACTAAAAACTATGGAATACTCTGCCAGGAGGGCATTGAGCTTGCATGAGAATACCCAAGAACTACACAGCTAAATGTGTAGAATAATCCTAGAATTATTGAACATTCTAGTGAAGGAAGGTTTTGCAAGAAGTGCATCGACAAAGGAAAGGAGATGTCTTAACCTTTCCATGAGGTCGAGGGAGAAGTTGTCGAAGAACTAATCCAAGTGCAAGGAGTGCACCTAAGGTGTCAAGAGTTCACCTCATAATCTCAGGAGGAAGGGAGAGAAACTGTCAGGAGAGCATGAGGAGCTCACAGAGGAACTTGTAACCTTGGAGGTTTTCAAGCCGAGCAAAGTCACAGAAGGAAGTTTGTGCAGAACTCAGCAAGGAGTGTAGGAAGAAGCCTTCGAGAATGGCCTAAGTCTCTAAAGGGGAAGTTGTGCTAAGTGCACAAAGGAATCAAGGAATTTTTTAAGTCCAAAAAACGAATAAATTACCCATCGTCAAGGAAAAGACAGGTGGAAGAAGATCAAGAGTTTCGGGAGAAGGAAATTCATAAGGTTTGCGAGAGAGAACAAGGATCTTTGTGAAGTCGCAAAGATCGATTTCAAATCCAGGCCATTGGATCAGGAGGGACGTGTGGAAAAGGATCAGTGCATCGCTGATTTGTAATTCATAAAAGCAGAGTTGAGAGGAGACAAGACTCACGAAATCTGAACTCGTGATTTGATCACAATTGTTGATCGCGAGAGGAACGAGGGTCATAGATATAGTCCCAGAGTATTCATCGATTTGAAAATCAGGAAAGGGTGGAAGCGGTTTGCGAGAGTCTTGAGGGGAGAGATCGTGAAGGGAGTGGACCCACGGTTGCAGCCCATGGTCATATCAATGGAGGAGCTTAGCAGTGAGAGCTAAGGAATTAAGCGCAAGGGTTGAAAAGTGCTAAGGAAAGGGTCTACATGTACCATATCATAGGTGTTGAGGGATATGAAGAGGGCCTGTGTTAAGTTGAATTGGTTCCACTAAGAGCTCGATGAGTCATTCGACTCGAAGACTTGAATGATCCTAGACCGAGAGGTCAAGCCAACCCCAAAAGGAGAGAAAGGAGAGGGGGGAGGTTGGCATCAGAATGTCTGGTCTACCAACAAAATAATGGAGAGACAATCAAGACTCTAGATCTCCTACAACCATTAGCTATACCAAGCCAACATTGGGAATAATTTTCCATGGATTTTATTACAAATTTACCAAATCAGAAGGAAATATCGCCATCATGGTAGTAGTGGATCAACTAACAAAGTATGCACATTTTTTCTCTCTTTCTCATCCTTTTAAATAAAGAACAGTATCAGCAACATTCATGGAAACAGTTCAAAAACTACATGGAGTCCCCAAGATTATTGTAAGTGACAATGACCCAATTTTCACGAGAAATTTTTGGACTGAATTATTTTCTTGTTTTGGTACTCAATTGGCTCATAGTTCATCTTACCACCCTCAATC
>JZKD02S1607759.1:108916-122946 GCA_000966675.3 Picea glauca | reverse complement strand
GATAATTTTTTGTGGTTTTTTCCCACAATGGTTTCCAAATTAAAATTTGTGTCCTATGATTTGCGTTTACATGCATTTATTGTCTTAAAGTTACTAAATGATTGATGAATGCTCATTTAAATAAAAATAATAATATTATACTAATTCACCCCCCCTCTCAATGTAAGCATAAGTTCAACAATTGGTATCAGAGCAGGTTCCTTTGGAAACAATCTGTTGACACGGGAAAAATTCCCTTTGTCAACAACATGGATTACCCCCGATAAGAAGTCCCAATTAGACCTCTCACAATTTGGAATAGGGAACCCATATGGATTTTGGCCCAATAATCATTTCTAGTTTGGGTTTTACTGTTTATGGCCTGGTCCACTGATAATGATTTATAAGCTAAGGAATGAAATGCAGCTAATATAATATGCGTGCATCCATACAGAAATAAGTTAACCAAAAAGAAAACATAGAACCATCCATTATCTCTTCAATGGCCCAATAAATAGTTCACACAAATCAAAGACACAAATATGAATAAATAAATACAAAAACACAATAGTCTAGCGTTTAAACAATTATTTACATTCATATGCCCATGAATTCCGACAAATATTCCCTGAAGAACCAAAATAAGAATGTAACTAACATACATCAGAATACTCTACAATATGAAGTACATTCTTACACAACCCAAGTGTTGAGAAAAAAGCAAAGGAATAGTCCACAATACATCCAACACAAGAAACAAAGCTCTCCAAACAATAGCTTGGTCAAACATGGTTCTTCTCATTAAAATATTTAGTAATAGTACATGAAAGCTCAAATATCCAAAAGCCCCTTACTCAGATACAATCCCTATATTTATTGATATTCATCTTGACTCTTGTCCTTCCGCCTTCTCCCCATGACCATTCATTTACAAACATGTTTCCTTATCCTATTTGTAATCATGAAAGAACAAAGACAACATAAATGTTTATAATTTAATGTATTATATGTAGTTACATTTCAATTTTTTCTTTTAGTCCTAGTGGGCCATCATAGATTTTGGTCGTAGCACACCTCACCCACCATGATGACTGATTTGGACATTGGAAAAATCTTTCCCCTCCAAGTTTGATATTTGACCATCATGGGATTCATAATTATGCTTCGGTCATTTGAGTTTGATTCCCTATTGTTTCTCCCCTATTGTTGCAACAATTTTTTTTGTTGCTACTGCTCTATAATCCTCAATGGTGGATAATATTTGTGAAGTTATTGTTGTATACTAGTATATTTCCTTGATATGTAGCAGTTGTTCCTTCATCATTTTCTCCCCTCACATGTTGCCTATTCGGATTGTTAAGTATGATCTTCCTTTAGCATCGGTACTTGGCACCATTCAACATGTAATAAATGAGTTAACATAAAAAAATATTGAAATAGACTTTCAAAATGACACATTTGAACCTATAGAACTGAAGCATTAGCTAGGTGAGAGTTCAAATATGTCGATGTGCTAGACATTAATCCTAAAAATGTGAATAATTAATGATGAATATCTAAAATCATATAATTGTGAAGTTGTATATTTAAGAAAGAATTTTCCAATGGTACAAGGAACACATAAAACAAGTATCGAAGTCAAAAGTTAAGACCAAAATACAAAAGGAATTTTTGAAGGGGCTTGTCCCTGTATCGAAAAGTCAATCACAAACTCTCCTCCATACCGGAAATTTAAGCACAAAATCTCCTCTATACTGAAAATTTAAGAACAAACTCTCCTCTCTATTGGAACAATGAGCATGAACTCGCCTCCATGTCGGCAAGTTAAGTATGAACTCTCATTTGTATTGGCAAGTTAAGAACGAACTCTCCTCCATGTTAGCAAGTTAAGCACAAACTCTCCTTTGCACCAAAAATTTAAGCATGAACTCTCCTCTAAACTAGTAAGTTAAGCACGAAGTCTCCTCCATATCGGGACGATGAGCACGAACTCTCCTCGGTATCAGCACGATGAGCATGAACTATCCTCTATGCTGAAAATTTAATCACCAACTCTCCTCCATGTTGGAAAGTTAAGAATGAACTCTCCTCCATGTTAGCAAGTTAAGCATGAACTCTCCTCCGCAAGAAGATAAATCAAAAAAAAATTAAGTGCCCATTTTACTGAAAAGAAACAACAAGAGCTTCAGTTTAGAAGTCCATAAATTTCTCATACGATGTTCAATTGAGGTTTTGTTTTTTGCAAATTGAAGAGAACAAGGAGGGGATTATAATGAGAGACCTTACAAATTCATTTAATCATTTGAGGATATTCATGCTTATTGAAGGTCATGGTTAACGAGTCTTTCGTGATGGGAAATCCTTGGCGATCTTTCTAGGACTTATGGACCTCATATTTTGATTCCATCAATGGTGTTGGAATCGTAATCATGTAAAACATACATCTAGTCTATTTCAAGAGCGAAAAATCCACTTTGACCAATACCCAAAATTATGAGAAAAGACAATTTTTAATGAAAGTTTGGACCTCGTTTTCACTATTGCTTTGCTGAAATTGTGTTCCGTCAGTTCATGTGTTATATGTGTTGTATAGGCTCTTAATTTATCCATTGGATCTAAGGTCATATGTTAGTGGCTCAGAAGTATAATCCTACGAAAACATCCAACTGAAGTTTGGAGCACTTAATATTTTTTAGGAGTTGGGAGGATCGATTCTCCTCTGAGATCCAATGTGAGTCTTATATATATTGCAATCAACCCACCTAATGATAAATGACATTTTCATGATCATGGATAGACCTAAAATCAAGAAGGTGCAAAATGTTCCTACTAGCATGGAATGTGTAATGAAAATTGTTATTGACACAAACAAACTTAATTACGAATGTAATATAATGTAGATCATGCAATGTAGGATATCATTTATCAGTGATATATTTAGGCATGGAGGGATTAATCACGTGAAACCATAGGAATATGATTAATGGGTGTAGAAAAAATTATCTAAGCTGGATGAATTTGGGAGAGGCTTTGAGATAAAAGTGTCTTTATTACACAGTCTATGTCGGTGAGAAAAAGAAGATCACTTTCAATACGCTCAATGTTGATGAGGGGTTGACATATTTTTACTAGCACAGCAACGAAAAAAAATAGAAACTCTCCAACAATCAATGCATCAAAGAGAGAGATTAACCTTACCGATACATTGTGTATCAAAGAGAAAGAAAGGACCTTCATGATGTGTGATGTATCGTTGAAGAAGAGACGAACCTCGTCGATACCGTGTATCAATGAATATGGGAGGGAACCTCATCGATACACTATGTACCGAAAAATGATGAAATATCAACTATCAGTGTAACGACTGTAAAGGATTGATGGTGTTGGTGTATCGACAAAAAAATTACTTACTCATCGATGTCGGTTGTATGGGAAGAGATGTCAATATGGTCATTGGTATGTCAACGAAGATATCACTAACTCGCCGATATTGGATGTATCGAAGATGAAAATAATTATTTTCATTGATACAGTCTGTATCGGCGATGGAAAGAGGGTTCTCACCGATACACAATGTATCAGTGAAGGAAAGAGGAAGCTCATCAATATACAATGTATCGTCGGGCCAAAATATTGTTTAAAATCATTGACATGGTAAAGTATGGAGAGTGAGAAGAGAGAGTTACTCTTTGTCATTTCCATGATAAAGTCTAAGAGGATTTCCAATAGAAAACTAAAGTAGGGGAGGCACTTTATTCTCTTAGAAAAAAGGTAAAAGAAAAAATTAGGGAGGGTGTTGCAGTGGCACAACATATTCTAACCGTTGGAAGTAAAATATTGAGAGAACACATCTAGTAAAAAATAATTCCTCTTTGTGGACATAGATACAAAGTCTATCAATACATAAAATGAAGAAAATTAGAAATAAAAATCAAATTCAGAAGAAGAAGGCATTGATGGGGAAGTGAATCTTAAAGCAGAACTCGTTGGTGTCTTAGAAGAAATAGACAGACTCAGGGGAAAGAATAAAAAGTAGAAAGAGAAATTGTAGAAATATGAAAATAAGGATCATGATCCTAATGAAACAAAAAAAACGATTTTCATCCTGGAGACTCAACTAGAAGAGGAAAAAAGGATAGAATAAGTGGTGAGAAATCAATTGAAAGAAAAGGAATAAAATTTCAAGAAGCTAAAGGCTAAATTCATTTCTTTGAGAAAGGAACTAGAGAAAACAACTAATCAGTTGAGTAGAAGCTTGAAGTTTGTAAAGAGTATTGAAATCTAAGAGACAATATTAACAGTTACCAAAGGTCACCATTCAACAAGATAGGTCTTGGCTAGGACAAAAAACAACATACCCTTGAGGAAGAAGAAATAACTAAAGTCACAAAGCCATCAAAAAAGGAAAAGGAATAAAATCATAAAATCTATGCTAATATTCTTAAAGTCTCCATCAACAATGAAAGAAACAACAGAAAAGGAAATGATGACTAGAAGAAACTTGATCCTTCTCATAGTAAGAACAAGAATGATTTCAAAAGATTTGTTCCACCAACAAGGCCTTTCACAACCCGGTACCAAAATATATTTCTTGGCTATTGTTTTTCTTGCAATAATTTTGGTCATAAAGCACTAGATTGTAGAGCTTATACAAGAAGTGATCATGTGAGATATAGAAATAGAGGTTCTTATAAGACCTCAAATAATGATTATGTGAGCAACAAAACTATAAGTTCTCATGGGTTTGTTGAAAGAAACTACAATTCATTTTCTCCCCTACTTGATTACAATATGGAATGTTGTTAGATTTTCTTTATTTACAGAGCATTAGAGTTAATAGTGCTCTTTTAATTCATTAGGATTAACATATATATCATGTACTAAGAAGTAGCAACATAAAAAAGAGACAAAAAGAACACAAGATATTTATCGTGGGAAAACCCCAAATGGGGGAAAAACCCAACAACCTTTCTTAGATAGATCATGTCCACAAAGTCCAACCATTCACTAGCTCTCAAGAGCCACAGACAATATATAAACCCTAGCACTAGGCTAGCGCACCTCTAGTGCTCATAGTTGCAACAGTAGCACACTACAAGAGTAGTGCACCTCCTTAGAGAGATAGCGCACAAGATAAAGTAGATACCAAGAATAACCAAAGACCCCAGTTTTGTGTCTCCTCTTCCTCCTTGGACTAGTGCAACTTTTCCTCAGTGAGAGTGTGTGTTGTGAGTGTGTCCAAATGAGCTAGACGTCCTCCTTATTTATAGTCTTCAAGTCAACTACTCAGGCTGACTTCTCCTCTGGGAATATTATTTTTACTTTATTATTTTATGTGTGGGTCAACTTCTCTTCTGGGTGTTATTCTTGTTGTTTAATGGTCTTTCTGGGACGTTTGAAATCTTCTCTTCATCTAAGAAATGTCTTCTAGAGAAAAGTTCATCCCATGGCTACTAAAACAATCAACACTCCTTCTTATCTAGGAGGGTATATTTCATGATGTATTCATCTAGTAGTCCACTGACTACTCTACAATCAATTGGTATCACATAGCTACCACAATGCCATCAATATCTCGAATCATCTATCACACTCTCTACAATCAAGTAGCACTGAAATACTCCCAATGTGAACTGGTAGTCTCCAAGGAAATCAGCTAGTAGCTGCCATCCAATAGAAAAAAATTGTGTCGATCCATAGTAATACACCACTACTATCCAGTGGTACATAACCACTCCAAGTAGCACACAACTACTATCCAGAGACACAATGTCTCCATCCTACAATCAACTAGTAACTACACAAGCTACCACCATACAATTCAACAGTCTTTATGATTATGCAGCAATCAACTAGTAGCACACAACTACTACCATGACATCATCCATAATCATAGTCTACAATCCCCGTGACTATACAACAATCAGCTAGTAGCATACAACTAATACAATACCATTAGCCATAGTCATGGCCTCTATAACTATGCAACAAACAGCTAGTAGCACACAGCTAATACAATGCCATTAGCTATAGTCATAGACTCTACAATTATGCAGCAATCATCTAGTAGCACACAACTACTACAATGCCATCAGCCATAGTTGTAGTCGATGTCTCTATAACTATGAAACAATCAGCTAGTAGCACATAGATACTACAATGCCAGCAACCATAGTCATAGTCTCTACAACTATGCATCAATCAGCTAGTAGCACACAACTACTACAATGCCATAAACCATAGTCATAGTTGATGTCTCTATAACTATGCAACAATCACCTAGTAGCACACAACTACTACAATGAAAACAGCCATAGTTATAGTCTCATCTAGTAGAATGAAGCTACTCCCATATTCCTCATGACTATGGGTGTGATGTTTCTTCTCTCACCAGGTCAGGCAATGCATTACCCCCTCAGTCACCTCATAAGACTGATCTAGGGAACCCTTTGCCAGAGGGGTTAATCGGCATGAGAAGAAATAACACACCTCCCTCTCAATGAGGGTGGACATTCTACATCATGCCAATCTTGTATCTGAAGTACTCATACTTCACTCTAGATAGAGGCTTGGTGAGAATGTTCATTATCTTCTCATATGTGGATATGTACTAAATCTCTAAATCTCCTCTCTGCACCATGTCTCGGATGTAATGATATTTGAGCTCTATGTGCTTTGACTTTTCATGAAATATAGGGTTCTTTGAAAGCCTCAATAAAATTTGATTGTCACAATGTATCAAAGTTGGATCCAATTCTAGATCAAATATCCTTGCAAGCAACTTATGAATCCACACTACTTCATGACTTGCCACACTAGTTGCGATATAATCTTCCTTTGTTGTATTGAGTGCCACTGATATCTACTTCCTACTCAACCATGATGTTGAGAAAAAGGTATGAATTACCTTACTCAATCATTTTCGAATCTTGCATGACTAGGACAAGATAGTCGGGAATGTCACTTGGGTTTTATAGCCTAAAAAATACTCTCCCAATCCATAAGTATTAATTACTAGGTTTGAGGTTGATTTATTAATGAAGAGAATGTTGCAATATAAAATAAAGTTTATATAAGTTTCTGAAATGTACACAGATTATAGAAAGTAAACATGGAGATCAAAAAGAGAAAAGTAACCAAGTCGTAAATACACATATATGAGACAAAATAACAATTTGATTTATTTCAATCTGAGATATCAAAAGTATTTTTCTCTTTACAAAACCCATGCGAGGGAATGGACCAAAGTTTGATTTAGAGATCATCGATGAACACCATACAAAAATACTATGAAAATAAAGTAAAACTGAAATTTATAATATGGATCAACTTGCCACAAATTGCTTCCAATTTGACTTTGTCAGATATCCTTTATCAGCTATGAAATTTAATTCACAAACAGACAAGAATACACAGACTATCAAGGACGAATCAACACCTCTAAAACAAGCGTCTGAAAAGTTTGGTTCAGTATTGAACCTTGTTGTCTACAATAAGACCCCACTGTCAAAAAGAGAATTAGGCTTTGAATAAAGTCAAGAATGAATAAAAACTGAAACTATCTCATGAAACCAAAAGAGAAAACCTTAGTCTTTCTTTCTCCTTCTATTCCCCTTTGTCTCTTCTTCTCATTCATCTTTTATGATTTCCAAATAATTTGAATTAGTTCAAGTACTTTCTTTAGTTAAGTTAGTTTGACTTAACTAATTAGTTTAGGAGAAATAAATAATAATAATATAGTTAAGGGTATTTAATTAATAATAACTAGGTAGGTGGGACCCCTTGTGACTCCTGTCATTTCTTCTTTTCAAATCATAAAATATAACACAAAAAGGATAATCATTTAAACCACATGCCACCCTTGTAGCTCCCTTAAATATATTCAAAACTAGATACTTAAATATCAGAAATAATTTATATCATATCCAAAAAATATATAAATATCCACATTATCCAAAAAATACCAAAATAGAGCTTGTTGTCCAAACATTCTGAAAACCACTAGTATTGTCTTCATCAACTCAAATCATATAAAACACATAATCTAAAAACCATACTTGGCACTCTGGGAGGCAATTTTTGTTTTTTCATTGTTGTTTCCCTATGATTTCTCGAAAGTAGCATGTGGTTGGTTAGACCCTTGGGGTTGTATCTTGTTTATAACATGGAAATAGTCATCCTTCAAATGCATGTGAGAAGACACAGATTTTGAGGAATCATTGGAGGGAGAAGAAGGGGAGGCAATTGCTTTTCCTTTATCTTTCACAGTTTGGGGAATATCGGTTTTTAGTATTTTACTAGCATGTGAATATTGAACAGGCGAATCAACACAAGAAATATAGACATTGGGATTGGTGATTGGTGGCAAAGGCAATGACATAGTGGGCCAACTATGATGGTGGGAAATAGGCGGGTTGAAAATCTCTTACCATCCATCATTTGCAGGGACTTCCGGTTGCAAGGACACATGTGGAGGAACGAGAAGGCCAGGGATGTTTTGAGGATGTAAAGGATGTCTTTCTAGTCGAGGGTGCACTATTCCATGACCAATCCAGTTAAAGAACCCAGCTTGGAATATTTGGTTTGATTCTTGTGGATCAGCATCAAAATGGATGGAAAATATAGGCCTTCTAGGACCTCGGTTCCAATTTCCCTTGCCTCTGTTATTTCTTCCATTGTTACCCCGACTAAAAATGTTCATCCTGTAGCAGCAGTTCATTAGTAATGAAGCTCTTAATAAACCATACATGACACTCTGCTTACATGAATCAAAAATTGGTTCAATAATTAACACGAGATACATGTAAATCCATCCATAACAAACGATGCATTAATTGCCAAGTGAACAGGGATTGATAGGGTTCCTAGGAAATATGGAGGGACTGTAATTAGAAAAAAGTGGTATAATGATAGGGGATTAATACACGAATATTGTTCATAAATTAACCAAACAATTTATTGTGTAATAAAGTATCAAAATATCAGTCACCAACCCTTGTTGTGTTATCCCTTTGTCGCTTTTACACAAACTTTTCCTTTTAAATTTATTTCACAGAACAGGGATGCAATAAGTGAAATTGGGATTATGAGGGGAATGTAATGAGAGAAAAATGATAGAATGACAAGGAATTAATATGGATATTGTTCAACTGAAAATAAATCAAAACATGCAATCAAAACATATCTCTGTACAAACCTTCAAAGTTAACAGTATTCACTTTTTCAAAACAATAATTTAAATTGTTACTTTCGTTAACAAATTGTGTGTTGGCTCCCAAACAATAATCTTTATGCCCAGAATTATTTAATTACATCAGCCATTGTATCTATATAATCATTATATGGCATTCATAACAAACAACATTGTAATCACTATAAGAAACCATAATAGCCTTTGAGACACAACCATACATTAACTCCAATGATAAATCCTTTAAAACCAACAAAAACACACCCAGTGTTTATGACCATTTATGTCCATCATTTATTTCAAAATTGTTCAATGCAATCAAACTGGACGTTATAACTCTTATTCAGGCCTCAAACAATTCTCACACAGGTGTCCCTTTTAATACAATCAACATAACGGTTGAACCAAATAACATTCAATACTTCGAGACCAAGCTTCAAATAAATAAGCATGTACAGACTTCTTCCAGAATTGTCAAATGAGGAACTCAACAAAATTGTGCTCAAGTAACCAAGCATGCACAGTGCTCCCATCAACCATCGAACTGGAGTAAAACGATATCAATGTAATATTTAGGGTTTAAGACAACAAGTGGAAGGTATGAACAAGTGGGTCGACCAGAGGGTTTAATATTCGAATAGCGCAGACAGCTCATGCCCTATCGTAATTTACCACATAACAATAATATGTAACAAATCTCTCGGTTGTAAGGGTTTCCAAAATAACAGATAGTCATTTCCAACATGAAACAAAATGAAGCCAATCCCTTTAATCAACTCTATAAAATGAGGAACCAAGAACAAACTCGTGCCTGACCAAAAAACATGCATAATGCTTCCATCAACTTCTGGGTGGCGTTAAATTCATACTATGTAGTGTTTACCAGACAATGGTGAGGTTATAGAAATCAGCCAACAACTCAGGGTTTTTCCAAGACAAGGCACTAAACACTTTAATCTTTCACCAATTCTCATTAAAACCACAAGGTCGAAATAATGTGTGTACACTAGCTACAGACATGAACATGGCATGAGAAAAATTAATCACAGAGACTTGTATTTTCAATCCATAGGTAGGGTACTCGCAAATCTCAGAGCTTGGGAAAACCATGATAATCAATTTCAACAGAGAGGCCAGACCCAAAACCCAAGCCATAACCGAGCAAGATCCACTGTAAATTTTATTCAACAACTATGCAAATGATTACACACAGTAAGAAGAGCATGACCATTTTCTTTAAGAGTGCCAACAATCTAGAATAACCACCATAAGAAACCAAGGATGAAAACACCAATGCATAGTTCAAAAGTATCATAACAACTTAAGAATCACATAGACTGCGAGCAACTAGAGCCAAAAATTGATTCAAAGGGAAGAGTAACTATCATGGATGGAAGAGTAAGAAAACCCATACCTAGAAAATCCTGCGTGAGGAAAAACAAGATTGTATATCTCCTTCACGGCCAGACAAGGAGGAGCAACAACAACTACCAGAGCCAAAACAAAATGCAAGAATGAAACAACAAAAAAATAAAAAATAAAAGCAAAATCAAAGTAGTGAAACAGAAAATCATAATACAAAAGTAACCTTTATGCAGTATTTTAACTTTCAAACTGGTTCCACATAGTGTTTCAAGTGGAAATTGTTGGTACAATAGGAAAATAATTGCTCTTCCAAGTCCTTTAGAAGATAAGAATTTTCGCCTAGGACAAAAGCGATTTTAAAAGGACCTAACCATAGTTTTTGAAACTTTGAATGTCTTCCTCTATCAGCATGGGATGAATCCCAAAGCAAGATTTTATCATTTACATTAAATCTGATATATTTTGTGCTTTTATTGAAATATTTCTTTACGATTTGTTGTCTTCGCTTTATTTTATCCAAGGAAAAAATCCTTTGTTTATCTAAAGCTAACGGTGCATTTATCCTTTGAGAGACATGAGAAGAATTTAATTCTTTGATCTGTAGCATCAGTCGTAGAGAAGAAATTTCTAGCTCGGTAGGTAGAATACTTTCTTGACCATAAACAAGCTAAAATGGAGTGCAACTCATGCTTACCTTGGTAATAGTGTGATTTTCCCAAAGGTTGTTCCATTGATGAGGATTATCTTCAATGAGCCTCTCGATAATTCTAACCAGATTTTTGTTAGTAGACTTGGCTTGCCCATTTCCTTGAGGGTAATAAGCTGATGAGGTTAAATGTTTGACTCCCAGCTTAGCTAGAAATTGATTCATCTTAGCATAAGTGAAAGTGGGACCGTTATCTGTAATAATTTCTAAAGGAATACCAAATCTGGAGAAAATATTAGTTTCAAGGAAAGAATAAATTGCTCATCCTGTGAATGTTTAAGTGGGACAGCTTCAGTCCATTTCATAAAATATTCTGTGGTTGTCAATATAAAAACCTATCTTGCTGGAGATGGAGGATTAATATGACCAATAAAGTCCAGACCCCATTTCAAAAAAGGAAAATCGAGGAGGAAAGGTTGCAAAGGCATGGTAGAAAGACGTTCTTTCCCAATGAATTTTTGGCACTTATCACAAGATCTTGAAAGGTTATAAGAATATCGAAAAAATGAAGGCCAATAATACCCTTTCCTGATGATCTTATAAGAAGTAGTTTTAGTAGAAAAGTGTCCACCCACATGAATAACAGAATTTGAAGATCCATGGGTTTCTTGTAACATTTTTTGTGCTTCCTCATTATTTACACACCGAAGTAATATACCATCGGCAGATCTCCTGAATACGAATTCTCCTAAAATAACATATCTGAAAGATTCAAGATGGAGCCTTCTCCTTCGATGAGTATCTAAGCTATCTGTACATTTTTTATTTTGTAAGTAATACACCAGATCTTTATACCAAGGATTTTCAACTATAGAAAGGATTTGACTATCACTGTAAAATAGTGTTGAAAGAGGATTATCTTGTTCATCGATTTATTCACTTTCTTTAGCATGTTGAGCCAAGTGAAGGGTTAAGTCTCATCCCTTAATTGTTTTCAAAGTCATGATGGTTAAATCATGCTCCTGGATATTGGCAAGCCAATGTGCAAGCTTTCCTGAAAGATAAGTTTGTGAAAGTAAAAACTTGACAGCAAGCAAAAGGACTTTTACCATTGTGTGCTTACCTAGGATAAAGTGGCGAAATTTATCCACAACTTTGACAAGAGAGAAAACATGTTTTTCGATATAAGAATATTTGAATTCGTCGTCTGACAAGATTTGACTCATGTAAGCTACTATTTTTTAGTTATTTTGGTCATCACATTGTATGAGAACATCATAAATTGCTTCTTCTATGGCATTAGTGTATATAATAAAATCTTTCTCGAAATCCGTCTTTGCCAAAACCGATGCGAAACTGATTGCCTTCTTAATCCTTACGAAGGCATTTTCAACGTCATCGGTCCAAGAAAAGGAGAGATATTGCTTGATAAGATTGTGAATTGGTTTAACCATTACAGCAAAATCAGGAACAAATCTATGGACAAAGTTGATAATGCCCATAAAGGATTGAACCTCATTTTTGGAAGTGGGAGCAAGAAGGTTTAGAATAGCAGCGATCCTTTCGGGATCTATGCGTATTCTTGAATCAGAAATAATATGCCCAAGGATCTTTCCTTTAGTAATGCCGAAAATAGACTTAGAAGTATTTAAATAAATGTCGAACTTTCTGCATCGCGTGAGAACTTTTCTAAGATGACCAAAATTATCCAATCAGTTCTTTGAATATATAGTCAAGTCATCAAGATAAATCTGAATAATCTTACCAATCAGATCGTCAAAATCTATATGCATATCTCTTTGGAAGGTGGCACCTACATTAGATAAACCAAAAGGCATGTGTTTGTAATAAAATGTGCCCCAATGTGTAGTGAAAGTGGTTTTGTATTTATCAGTCCTTTTTACCTTGATCTGATTATAACCAAAAAAACCAAGTAAGGACATCATTTGTGACCCTGCGACTTGTTGCAAAATCATTTCCATATTAGGGAGAGGAAAATGGTATTTTGAGCTTTCTCTATTTAATGCATAGAAATCAACGCACGGATGGATCTGACCAGTTGTTTTCCAAATGAGAACCAAATTGGAAACCCACTCAGAATACTTAACAGAAAAAATTATCTCAGCTTTCAAACGTTTTTTCAACTCCTTCCTAATAGTAGCTTCAAGTGTGGGGTTAATGGGTATTTGTTTTTTCCTGATTGGTTTTATACCCTCCTTTATAGGAATGGAATGTTGTATAAGAGTAGTATCAAAACCACGAATATCCTCATACGACCAAGCAAAAACATCTTGAAATTCATGAATTAATTTGGTGAATTTCAGCTTTTATTCATCAGTACATTGGGCACCTATCTTAACATTCTTTGGGGAATCAGTGTTAGGATATTTAGACACTTAGGAGTTAGTTAATATCTACTTGGTATAATGTGTCGTTAGGTAAAAGTGTGTTTCTTAGTGTGTTTCTTTAGTATGCATTAGTATGCATTTGTAGTTAGGAAATCCGACGGTCACGATATGTTCCCGACATAGAGTGATCTGACGGTTCATACTCTCCTCGATATTAATGGCTATTGATCGGTGTATTAACACTGGATTGGTCCATGATATCTATTTAAAGAGCATGGAAGGTCATTTTCTAATGATCGATTGTGAGAAAATCTCTTGTAAAATCTCTTTGTAATCTTTTTCTTTGCATTAATAAATTGTTCCAAGTGGTCGTGTTGGTTGGGACTATGGATGTTTCCCCATAGGGGTTTTACTACATGAAAACATTGATGTGTTGATCTTTGATATGGTTATGTGAGTGGTTATTGAAGGTCTTCTTCCTCTGTTGGAATACATGTGTTGT